>JAAAQI020123918.1:0-15098 GCA_011800005.2 Stichodactyla mertensii
CTTTAAAATTATCCAGCGCAAAAACGAACACGGTGACCCCCATTTTTTATTTCATTTTGTGGATAAACAACTCAAAAGTTACTACTGTGCGAAGTTTCATGAAAATTCCACGTGCGGTTTTATTTCTACGGAATTACCTTAACGAAGATCGATGGTCGAGCAGCAAAGACACATTCATAATTAACACCTACTGAGAATCTTGAAAATGTAGAAAAAACATTTGTTAATATTTTTTTCACCACCGCATATTAAAAAAACGTGTTTTGTGACGTAACAGATCACGTGTTTTGTATTACAGTCTATGTTTGTATTAAATTAAAAAAAAAAAAAAGAAAATTAAAGATGATTTATTCATAATGACTGCTGAATAGGAATGCTTATTTCCTGATGTTTTCTTTCCTTTCCTTCAGTCCTTTCGTCGTTCTTCTTCTTCTTCTTCTCCTTCTTCTTTTATTTTTTTTCCTCTCTCTTCCCGTTCTATATTCTTGGAAATGGAAATGAACTCTGCGATAACGACTGCTGAATTAAAATGCTGATTCCCTGATGTTTTGTTTCCTTTCTTTAAGTTCTCTCGTCGTTAGTTCTGGTTTTTTTTTTTTTGTTGTTGTTTTTTTTTGTTTGTTTGTTTGTTTGTTTAGTTTCTTATTATTTTTTCAGTTATTTCCGTTGGCTCATATTTTCTTTCTTTCTTTCTTTCTTTCTTTCTTTCTTTCTTTCTTTCTTTCTTTCTTTCTTTCTTTCTTTCTTTCTTTCTCTCTCTCTTTTCTTTCATTGATTCATCATGAAGCCAGGTGTAGGACATGTGCAGGACATGTTTTGGCGCCATGCCGCGAAGTTTACATTCTGACTCTAGTATTAACCAATCATGTGGGAGAATAGCCAGGAGTAATTAAGGCAGGAGTAGGACTAAAATTTAGATGCAATACGATTGGAGGAGCCCATAGAAACACCAATAAACCTCCAAATAAACTCACCAGAATATTCTAAAGAAACTCAACCAGCGAGTGGCTGAAATTTTCACTGACAAAGAACCAAAAGAATGTGAATTTTGAGTCGTTTCACAAGGCAGAAACCGCTGGAAATCGCAACCTTAACGTCAAGTAGTCCACAGGTCAGTATTTTTAGGGCATTATTGTGGCAAGCGTTCTCGCATAAAGACACATGACAAATCGATTTCTCGTTGACCCTCGCATCCTATTCACTAAGTACAAGGACAAAAACGGTTGGTTTAAATTCAAAGGTAAGTCCATTTGGTTCTATAAACCGAAACCGGTTTTAATTCTGACTACAGATTCCTTTTGAGGTTACACGCAAATATCAAGCCATTTTTGACAGGTGCGTTTTTATTTTTGACATGTTATGCGTTTTATCATCATAAAAACGTAGAAGTTGAATATTTTGAACGCGAAACAATTCGTTTTGTTTACTCTGTGCGATTATATTTCTGTATACTGTATTTCTGTATATCAGTACTAGGATATGATAGAAGAAGTCTTTTACAATAGAGAACAAACGGCCGGAATGAAAGACTATATATATATCTTCTTTACTTAAAAATTCGATAGTGAGTTTTCTCTTGCGGAAAGTCAGAGCATGATCTTGTAAATAATTTAAAAGCGTTAGAGAAAGCATTAATGCGAGTGTAAACTAAATTAGCACAATCGACGCTTGGTTCTGTTTTAAAGTTCTAATTTTCTCGGGAATTTATTAGGAATGGAAAACCTGAGCAATAAAACACCGAGAAAAAAAGAATGACCATTTATTTCATTCTTCTTTCTTTCCTTTTTTATTTTCGTTATTACGCATAAACATCTGATTCATCATGGGTAAATTTTCTCCTTCTGTTCTATCTCCTTCCTTCCCTTTCTTTCTCTCTGTATTAATTTCTCTAGTACTTTTACCAAGACAAGCTTATTTGCTGCTTATGATTTTAAAGCATTGCTAAACATTTTAGAATCTGTCTTTGCTATGGCACTTCAGTTGCTAACCACTCATAAATACAAACTCTTTTATTTGGTGAAATAACGGTCAAGTGAATATAAATTTTACATAAATATTAATTGAAGTGTTTAGTCATTCCGCGTGCGGTTGTGGCCATCTTGAATAGCAACGAAGGTTATCTCGCCAATTAGTGTTTATCTCCAACCTTTGTTCAGGAAGTTAGCAGGGGAAAAAACGCAATTCTTTTAATTGATTAAGTGATTTTCTACATCTCTGCTAGGCGACTCGCCTTGATCCTCAATAGACCTTATTCGCTTGGGCGTAATGTTTTCCCAATTCAGACCTCTTGGGAATAAATTCTTTGTTCTCGGTTTATCCATATTCTTCTTCTCAAGCGTTACCATTAAACAAAGGAAAAAGTCCCAAACGAATGACACGTAACCTGTATTCGGGGAAAACAAATACGCCCAAGCGAATAAGGTCTATTACACCCAAAACTATTTTGGTAAAATGAACGGCAATGATAGAACGATTTTTCGACCTTCCGGCTCACTTTGGCATCATGTGATACTGGTGTTCGGGAACAGACCGCTTCCGATGCCGGATTTTCGAGCTGCGAATCCCAAAAAGCTTCCCGTTTATTAATACTTTGAGTGATCTCTCTTTATTTTTAGCGAATTTTTAATTTACACCTATGCATACCATAACCATTTCGTCGTAATTGCGTCATAAACTGCAATATATCGTTCAGTCACATATAAATTTTTTGGTTTGGTCGGTGATCCATCCATCCGTCCATCCGCTATCCCGTCAGTCAGTGATTTCGGCAGGTCGATCCATCCATCCATCCCGCATCCATCTAACCATCCGTCTTTCCCTCAGTCGGTCAGTCGGTCAGTCGGTTAGTCGGTCAGTCAGTCATCCGTCCGGTCCGTCCGTCTGTCTGATTCATCCATACACTCCTTGCATCCATCCATTTATTCCATCATTCATTCATCCATCCGTCAATCCCTTTTTCCACTCGGAAAAGGATTTTTGCTGTTGTTGTTTTATTGTTGTTGTTTGTTTGTTAAATATTTGGGGTTTTTTTTGTTTTTTCCCCCAGTATATCAGACTTAGCTGGTATAACAACCACCACTGAAGAGCAACCCTAACTGTATTGTTTGTATCAATTGTAGTTGCAATCCTGGCGTCGACTTCTCACAGGACGCCATTAAAGCCGTCCATGAATTCCTCCACTTCACTGTACCTTTATGGCCTACTGGCTGTATTTGTATTGTGCAGTGTTACTCTAACCTGGGACACACCACTGTTCCAGCAATACCACGAACATTACATGTCTCACTCCACATACAGAGGCGTAGATGTCTTCACAGAGAAGCTTAACTCGCCGACTGGACCAGAGCATTTCATGGAGAACTTCTACGTGTGCTATGGACAAGATGGTCGAAAGACTTACTACAAAAAACTCGACAAAACTTATTTTTCGAACAAACGCTTCTGGATTATCACTTCGAGTGGAAAATTTGTTGCGTCCATGAAAACGTGCTAAATTGACCGTTTAGCAATTAATTGCCTTTAGCGAGTAGTGCTTTCCCTTGAGTCAGTCTATTCCCTTTTACCGGGGCCGTGGGGCGGTTTTGACGTTGACTCGTAGAAAAGTTCCAACGAACCGTGAATATGAAGTTTGCTCCGTCGATGGCATTTCGTTCAGTGAGTAGGCAACCAATTATATAAATGAATTGACAGTCCGGGGATAAGAATCTTTATGGCCGCAAAATTAGTCCGGCTTACCCCTAGGCGATGAATTATGTCCTACATTAATCCCTGAGTGAAAGCAGCGTAAATTATAAGACTGAGCACAAACACACTCTTCCTCAAAAAGACAACATATGAGCTCCAAATATTTCAGTTGTTTAAGTTAAACAGAAAGCTCTTTTAACCGACTCCGGGGTGTTTGGATAGAGGGATGAAACACTCTCTCCAATGTTTGATCTCTTTAGCTTCTCAAACCATGAAAAATTCCATCGGGGAGGGAATCAAAGCGAAGGTTGGCCGTGCTAGTTTAAAAATCACACATCCAAACATCCGTCACGGTACTGATTTACTTTGTTTTCTCCTCATCATTTATTGATGAGTTCATGAGAAAGTTTAGTTCTTAGTTTATTTACTTCTAAGTAGCTTTTGCTCATACTAGAAGCATAATTCTGTTAACCAATGGGTGCAACTCCCAGCAACGAATTGTCAAAAGCATATAAACCACCACTCATAGACCCACCTTGCAGCGATCCCAACACATGCGCAGTTCAATAGCCGTTTGCATGATGGCATAATTTACTACCAAGACCGAGCACAATGCTTTGAGTAGCTTCTATCGTCAGTCAAATTTCACCAGTTGTCTCTTTGTTCCCAGGAGAGTAGAAAAGTCTGAATAACAAAGCATTTTGACAAAGCGTTCTGGTAGTGGTAGTAAAATGACGGAATCATGAAATCGTCCTATCGAAGGACAATGATGAAATATATTTTTACATAAGAACTGTCTTCAATTCTCCAAATCTCGTATTTTGCCATCCACATTGAGCTGAGTTGGGAACTGCTGCAATGGTTGCGGTCTATCAAAGAAAACACGGCCTTGAAAGACACTGAAAATAAAAGTTTACTCATTATGCTCAAGCGTACATCTTACATCCTGTATCGATAACTATACCTATGATCAAAGTTATTTTTATAATAAGAAATATTTGGAATTTCAACCATGAGTCATACATTGGCACTGCATGTCTTATTTATTGGACACTGAGGTAGTTCCGGACCCTTGCTACTGCGCGCATCTCGCTCGCGCAGATATTTAAGAAAATAATTTGAAAACTGGCATAGCTTAAGAAGTCCATTTCTACGAAAACATGTCATTTTTCAGTTTTTAAGCTTCAAACTAAACACATAATAATAAAGAGGGATCTTAAAGGTGACTAGATCCCAGTTCCACTCGGCCAAAACGCTAAAAATCTTGTTTTTTTCTGGGTTTCCGTTCGTAGCTCCTTAGTTCAGTGACCCCCCTTTTTTCTTTTTTTTTCCAGACCTCGTCTAATATTCTTACTTTATAGAAAGTAAAAATACTATGTCTATTGACGGGATCATCGTCGATTTTCACATTTTTACAACCCTGTACTCATTTCAAGGCTCTTACTTGCGTGGAATTTTGCTTCTAGCCGTCACTTTTAAACATATTTATAACGGATTGGTGGAGTTTTCTTACATAAAATGTTAGATTAACCTTCCAGCTATCATTGGGAACAGTCTATTGCTTTTGGTAGCCGAAAGCTACCTATATTCACAATCTCTGGACTATTTCGAATACGACCTTTTTGAGCAAAATCACCGCCGATCATCGAAAATACTTTTTTTACGACATCTTAGAGGTCAATAGCCAATACGGTAGCCCCCTCTTTTTTCTCGGTTTTTGACTTGCCTAACCATGATCTTCAAATGAGAGAATTTTAAAGAAAATTCATTAACGAAATCCAAAGGTCCGGAACTACCTTAAACGACCGACTGCAGTCGAGGAGCCATCTTTTTGCACGGTGTTTTATTGATGGCAAAATCCCCCACTGTATTCAACTCTACAAGCATCTACAGCATGTCTAATAGAGGAAAATAAAACCAAAAGGAGGAAATCCCTAAACTGATAATTGACTGTCGTTTTTATTGAAGCATGTAATCCGATAAGGATGCACGTAAGGCTATAGAAAAATAGTTTAATATTTTGAAAAATTTCAAAAGGTCAGTGAACATGAAATATGCCCATTTTAGATATTTCAGGTGAGTCAGTCGCAAATTAACAATAGATCTAGAGCGAGGCTCCGGGGAACCAAAAGAGGGGTCATTCTCATAGATCATTATTTTCCACTAGGATCCTCGATTCAGGACTTGTCGTGTGTCACTCAAACTGGCTTTTCACTGTGACGTCACGGTGTCGAGAAATTTAATCATTTTATCTGAAAAAGGAGTTTTCAGGCAAATTTGTCATATCAGTATTAGTAAATTGTGAAGTTTGACGAATGTTATTCAGAATCCAGAAAATAAAAGGTGAAATTTTAATTGAACCTTAGAAATTTTAAAAAGAAATGTATGCTGGCAGGGAAAGTCTAGTGTCAGAATACATTTCTTTGTACAATTTCGGGTTTTTGAAAAATTATATCTTCGATAGTTTACGTGCAATCTCCATGACAGTTCGCACTGGTACTATATTTATATGGCAAATTTGACAGTAAAACCCTTTTGCAAATATAACACGCAATTTGTCGCAAGCGTGACGTCACATGAAAAACCTCAATGCTGAAAAGCGGGCTACTTACGGTGGGACAGACGGAATCATGTCGTCCTTTTTCACGCGATAGCCATATTTATTCCGGCGCATGAGAAAGTAAAACCCTTGTTTATGCCTGACCGAAACTCGTTCTGAAGTGCTTGATGAATGCGAGACTCAACGTGCAAAAACGTATTGTTAAAATGGAAGCTTTATATTCAGACAAAAAATCCGATGTCTTACTCAAACTTTAGCAATATGCAAAGTAACCAATATTATAGTTAGTGCCAAAACCTGTCAATAGGAAATCTCTATTTTGACTCAGCACTTGCTTGGTATACTTTGAGGGAAGATTTGGAAGTGACATTACAGCGGTAAATGCATAAATGCCTTTTGAATTCACCTCTTCGGCGCTAGCCGTCACGTGGTACAAATTGTGTTGGATTGTATTACGGTCACCAAAATGTTTGGACATTGTTCTCAGATTGCCGTACAAATGTACTGCTTGGAACAAATTTTTTACTTGATTTGTTTAGTTAGCTATGTCTAAATAACAGTAAGGACATCTTCAATCAAGTTAGAAAAATGATATTTTGCTTTCATTTAGAGAAACAGATAAACAAATCAAGTAAATAATTTGTTCCAAAGTCAGTACATTTGTACGGCAATCTGAGAACAATGTCCGAACATTTTGGTGACCGTAACACAATCCAACACAATTTATACCACGTGACGGCTAGCGCCGAAGAGGTGAATTAACACTGGACTGGAATCAAACTGCCCTTTGAACTTGGTTCAATAACATTCGTATAGGTCACATATTCATTACAATACCGATCAACTTCCATTTGCGCTATTTTCAGATAGAGCCAAGTACTCACTAGTACCGCAAACGTTCGAAATTGAAAATCTAAAGTAAAGTTATTTTAAGGTGATTACTAAATTCTTCAAAAATGACCCTGTCCCTGTATAACGGAAGGTGCTTGCTCTGGGAAAAAAGAGAAAGAATGAGATTGTCTTTTTACAGAAAAAAAAGTTATGGCGCCCTTTGGCCGAAGCTGTGCCAGAGCCGGTCAATCATCACTGATGTTCTTCCCAGCAAACATTTAGACGGACAAGCACAACCGAATAATATAATTAAACTATTTCCTAGTATCAAGGAAGTCGGCATGGTTGACTACCTCTGCAATAGTTTCAAGTTAGATACTTCCGTCCAAGTTAATGACTTGTGATTAATCGTGTGTGACGACAAAGCCTAGTAAGCTTTACGACACCTTTATAGTACGGAGTGAAAAATGCTAAAAATGCTGCCTCTGTAAATACACACAAATCAAGCCTTAAGATTTTTAAAACCACAAGAAAAAGCCGTGCTTCCTAAAAATGCTTTGTGTTCCTCCTCTTTTATGAGATACCTGTGGCGTAGGCCTGGGTAAAAAGGTTACGTCATCTCGAAATAGCGTGTCGTGGGCTCCCTGTGTAGTTTTTGTCTGTAAACCGTTTTAACGAAGCGTCAGGAGTGGAAGTCTGGATTGCTCAAAATCAAATGTAGTTTTAAACTGTACAAGACTTGGCAATCCTCATACTAATCTTTTAAATGGGAGCTTTTCTAGACAAACCAAAGACTGAGAAGGAAACCAGTAAAGGGGAGGGGAATGGGTTGCGATTCGGTGTTGCCGCCATGCAAGGCTGGCGTGTAGAAATGGAAGACGCACATTCGTCCATAATAAGTTTGTCCGACCAGCTTAAAGAATGGTCATTTTTTGGTGTTTTTGACGGTCATGCTGGCTCTAGTGTTAGTAGGTATTGTGCTGACAACCTTCACAAGTTCATTTTCAAAAATGAGAACTTTCAAGCAGCTACAAAAGAGAGTTCATCGTCGCCTGATTTGGACCTTCTTAAGCAAGGGATCGTTGATGGTTTTTTAGAGATGGACGCAGCTATGCGAGAGTTGCCCAACTGGAAGAGTGGAGAAGATAAGAGTGGCTCTACAGCCGTCACTTTAATAGTTACTCCTGCGTATTTTGTGTTTGCAAATTGTGGAGATTCGAGAGGAATTCTGTTTCACAATGGCGAAGTGTTGTACAACACGGTGGATCATAAGCCAAGTCATACTAACGAAAAAGATCGAATCGAAAAAGCTGGTGGAAGCGTTATGATTCAACGGATTAACGGAGCTCTAGCAGTGTCCAGAGCATTGGGGGATTTCGAGTACAAATTAGATCTAACTCTCGATCCAAAAGCACAGTTAGTGTCGCCAGAGCCCGAGGTTTTTTTCCAAAAACGAGGCGAACGCGACGAGTTTGTTGTCCTCGCCTGTGATGGGGTTTGGGATGTCATGTCTAATTGTGAAGTTGGTGCTTTCGTTCGCTCTCGACTCCAAGTGACTGATGACTTGGAGAAAATTTGCTGTGAACTTCTAGATACATGCCTAACGAAGGTAAGTCACGAAGATAGAGTTTATTCTTTCATTATGAATGTGCTTATTAAGTGTTTGTTTTGGGGGGGTAGTGTATCTTTTGACCATCTAGACCATCCCCTTTGAACGCTGTTTCTTTAACCTAAAACGTGCCGATCTTGTTCACTTTTACATCGATAGCAGCTATCTTATAAACAAAAGCTGTAAACCATTTTAATTTTGACCTGTATTTTCAGCTGACTTTATAGTCATTAGAGTCTTGGTTCGTCTTTCTTTCTGTTTATAAAAACCTAAAAATAGCTGTGAGCTTTAAGCATGTGTTGAAAGGAATTTCGTTTCATTGGAAATTTCTATGCTTCGCTGGCTTGTGTAGAAAATTATTCCACTTCTTCACATGCTAAACTTTCTAGAGAGGTAAGTTGTGTACTCTTTTTGTTTTCTCAACTGAACGTTGAACTCTTTAATCAAGATAACAACGTCAGAAATTTTTGCCGCATACTGTACAAAAATGTCCAGTTCCAAGAACTGCCCAAAAAAAACGCGGATTACTTTTTTCACCCCCTCCCCCCACCCCTTCAAATAATAACAGAAAACAATAGCCCCACACATCCAGGGACGTACGTTTTTATCAAAGATCGAATCTGCCTTCTTTATTAGTTGAATTTCACTTTATGTTGCTTCATGCATTAGTCATTAGATTTTTTGTGCGTTAGACTTGCCATCTTTTCTGTCAAATAACCTTTTGTTGACACTGGACATTGAATCATATTGTTGTAAGATTTGGTTCTTTCATGTGGAAGACATTGCCACATCCCTTTATTACTAACACTCTTTCTTGGAAATAATTTCGTCACACACTGGTGATTCCTATTGTTTCACATCACACAAATTGTGCTTAAGTTGACAAGGTTTCAAATTTCATGTCACACTGTTCTTGGCATGGCTCCTGTTTTTCTAAAGAGTATCTTATGATATCATGCATAATGACCTGCTATTGGAGGAAAAAATCTTGTTTTTGTAGGAAATGTCACATCAATTAGTGTGACAGAAACAAATGTAATAGTTTCTCAGATTCAATATTTTGTTTCACACTTACCAAATAATATTTCTTTACATTAATGAGGAAGGTATCTTTTCTTACTCAATAGTGAAGCATGTGTAAATTTTGTATGTTTTCCACATTGTAGCAATATCATGATATGCAGAATATTTGCAAATGGCCTTAATTTCAGGAGCTTGGTGAATACTTGAATAACATGACAAATTTGAGGTTTTTAGCTGTGCCAAAACATGTCTAAAAAACTCAAAATTGTTGTGTTATTCATGATAAAATATTTTCAAATTATTGCCTACCCTATCAACAAAGTTGTGGATAAGATATAAACAATGAACATGTAACTTTAATACAAAAAGCCAGCTGTGTAACATTGCCGTTTGAAGTAATCTTTTCTTATTGTTAATAACATATTTATTTAATCTTTGGTGTGATGCTGTTCTATGGCATTCACTCTTGAAGCCTGTTTTTCAAATTGTGTCATAAATACAAGTGGAAGGATGTGTTTGGTTATAATTACTGGTATTATGCCTTATGTAATGGAAACTAGATCTTATTCTTGTACTTCCACATATCTACAGTGTAGAACTTGGCTTTAGGCTATGTTGTTTTGTGTTTTTCACTGTTCTTATCTACTGTTCTCTTACTTTTCATTTTATATTTTTTGACTTGGTTAAAACTTACTTTGTGCTTGTTTTTTGTACATTGTGTACTTTGTTGTACATTGTGTATTTTGTTGTACCAAGGATATTACTTGTAAAAACATGCGTCTCTGTATTATGTGCTTCCTTAAAGATAGTTTTATTGATCAAATCAATTGATATTGACTCAGATTTTATGACAGTTGTAAGTTAAGTTGAGTAGTTATGCATGTAGATTCTTTAAATTGATTTTCCCCCATTTTTCCGACTTCAGTAGGTCTGCCTTCTTAATATTTTCTATGCAATACTATTTTCATATCTTTGTGTGTATTCCATGGGAAGTTTTGCTGTAACAGTACTTTTTATGATAATTTTGACTAATCAAGGAAACATGACTAAGGGAATTTTATAGTTATTATGTATTTGCTATTGATATTGGCTAAATTATTTTGCTTTTAGTGAATGAAATTTTGTTATAGCCTTATTAAAGTTCCCTAATTAAAATATTGATCAAATAAAATAATGGAATACCTATACACCTAATTGCAAAAATGCTGTGGTGAAAAGAAAAAAATTAAATTTGGTAAATTAGTAAATGTACCCCTTAGGAATACATTGTCACTGCAGTCTAATAAGCTCTGTCAACTTGCACATCAACGGCAACGTACAAAAACACACTAATAACAAATTTGAGCTGTCTTGTATTTCTTAGTGGCATCTGATTTGGTGTGTAATTCCACTGTCACCCAAGTCTGAAGTCAGTGATATTTAATTCCTAATTGGTCAATTTACTAATTTATGGTGTTTTTGCTATTAGGTGCATCTTGTACAAATTTCAATTTTTTTAAATTGTAATTTTTGGTTTTATAAAATTTCTTTATAAATATCAACATTAACTGGCTTTAAAAAATTGACAGCTGCAATAAACTATTATGCATATTAAAAAATTCTTACAAGTTCCTTAATATATTTAAATCTTATATTTCAAATTTTAAGACCTGGAACAGAGATTATTTTTCATCAAGAGTTGTTGTTCTATTATTGAACTTTTTCATTGTGTACAATTTGTTCATTGTTTATATAGCTAACCAACAAAGGTGATAGGAAAATGCACATAATGGAGCTTGATCAAACACTATTGAAGCCTTGAGAAGATTTATTTTGTTGTCTGTAAATTGCTGTTAGAAAATGACGTTTTTGAAATCACCCATGATTGATGTTCTCTTTAACAATCCGACATATACTAGTTTTTTGCCATCATTAAGAAAAGATCAAACTAAGATACTTTTTTTAAAGAATTAGATAGCATTAGATGATAGACCTTTAACCCATACACATTAGACGTTTCCTTTACCCATGTACAAACTCATTATCAACAGTCTGACAATATAACTTTGCCTAAGAGATTTGTCATACAGGTATAAGAATATTTGGGCTCAACACATGATATATATTTCATTATTATATAAACTACAGTGTTTTACAAGGATTTCTACCACTGAGAAATGTCGTATCTCAGCACATGTAAAAATACAATATTTTTCACATGTGAAAATATCAACTAATCGAAATTTTAGTATTCAGTGGTAGAAATCCTTGAAAACACTATAGTTTATATAATAAACAGAAAAATACATGGGCGCTTGGAGATATGGAATTTATCTTTTCGTGTTCAAATTTGATATCTCATGAGTGAGATATCAAATTGAACACGCGAAGATAAATTCCATATCTCCGCGCACCCACATATTATTCTCTATTTAAACAATGATAATCTGCTATTAGGCACAATCCCCTAGCACTTCAATCATGTGTCTGTCCTTTACCATTCATTGCAGATACAGTGTTTTTACCATTATATTACAGCACAAAGCGACAAAGTCTGACCACTCTTAATGCATTTGCATACTTTTGTGCTCAGGTTTTTGCTGCCAAATGAGCTTTTACAACCAGTATTTTGAAATGTGTTGGTTGAACATACAAAAGCCTGTGAAAGAAAGCATAGAAATACATTAAAAGTAGTCATACATTTGTGCATCACACTGTAATTAATTATAAAATGTAAGAATTAGTGTTGCCTAAAAACACTTTTTGTTTAGAATTTTCTCCCATGAATAAATTTGTTTTAAGAAGAGTGAGATGAAATATTTCCAAGTTCCTTGTTCTTTTGCACACTTTAAACTTGATCCATTTATAACATATAATATTCTTTATGGTTTGGTCTGTCAATTGTCAAGGGACCTTTGTTTGCATTCTTACAACTTGATCAAAAACCAAGCTTGCTTCAAGCTGGAAAAAAATTGAACCATAAATCATTAAATGAGGCTGTCATCTTTAGTAACTTCTATTTCAAGGTCAATGAATGTTGTTGTTCTTTAATTAGTGATTGCATGGTCCGCACAGTCTTGAAAAGTCATTGAATTTTGAAAAGGTCCTTGAAAAGTCCTGGGTTTTTGCTAAACGTCCTTAAAAAGTCCTTGAATTTCCTCCAAAGATAGTGTCATGTAGGATTGGATTTGTACCTTCTAGACTCTCTTACTAAATTTTTCCTAACTAAATTTTATCTCCAGAGATAAGTGAATTAAAGATGAAAAATGTTTTAGCATTAAAACCTGTTTTAATTTTTGAGAATTTGTTGATTCTTTATCCTACTTTGACTCTTTATCCTATCTTACTCAAAAAAATATATTTCATCCTTGAAAAGACCTTGATAAGGTTTCACACTTTTTTGTATGAACCAGTGATCATGGTCTTTCTAGTTATTCTGTGTATCCTGCCCCTGCAGTCCCAGAACATTTCTCTTTAAAATAACATGATTTTTAAACTTATTTTAATGTATGTAGGACAAAAACTACATTTCAATCTTCATATAGTTGTAATTTACCAGTAAATGAAGACAGTATATTAATCTTTTTTCCATAGGGTTGGGAGGGTATGAGGGTTCACTTTTAGTTCTTGTCATCTTGCATTATTTTTTCTTAATTATAGAAAATATCCATAAGATAGGCCTTTTTTGCCACAGGTATAGTTTTCCGTCTTTCAGACCACTTGTCATGCCCTTTGGCTTTTTTTCTCAACAGTGCTGAAGATAAATTGATATGATACATGTAGATGATCAGTTCAATTCCTATCGGGCAGAACTCAAAATTTTTCCTGAGTTGTCTGTCAAGCTTTTGATAAACTGAACACATTTCTATTGTTTCTTTCCTAGCTGAATATCTTTCTAACTAAATAGTTATTTAATACTCAGCTCTAACTGAACTTGGACAGTTTGAGCCTAATAGTATGCAGGCCAAATGCCATCACAGGAAAACATCTTTGTTTCCTAAATTGGGAACAAATTGGGAAAATGCTACCAAATCCAATAATGGGACATGAATATCCCAATATTCCTTGAACATTTATTCCATTTTTTAGGGAATATTATGTCCCAATACTGGGTTTGGTAGCATTTTGGTAGAAAATATTTTCCTGTGATAGGGAACTACTAAAGTATTCCTCATGAATCCACACTACTTTGACAATGTGAAGACACAATTTATCCTCAATAAGAGGACATACACATAATAAAACAGTTTTTTAATTATCTCTCATTGGTTATTTGCCTTCCACATTAACTATATAAACCCTTGTCCACATCATTTTCTTAACTTTACTCCGACGAAGGACTAACGTCCGAAACGTCAGTATTTCTAATCAACCACCACACAGTGTTACAAATTATATTTCTATCAACTTGTTTGCTGTATACACTGACGCAGTCTACACTAGTTTTTACTAGTTTCTACCATTTTAATTAGATGCACACTTTTTTATGACAGTATATGGGTATTTTTGTTTCAGGGCAGTCGTGATAACATGAGTGTTGTTATTCTTTTATTACCTGGCTCACCCAAGGTTTCAGAGGAAGCCATTAAGAAAGTGAGTGTCAATAACTCTGTTTTTCTAGTACTGGTTTACCTTTGGATGTTCTGTGAAGGTTGTCATTGCTGTCTTTATTATTGTGTTTGTTATTCCTGTTATTGTCGTTAATATGATTAATGTCAAAGTTTTCTACATTTGGCATTAAACTGCAGACGTTACATGCCAAACATTGCCAATACAATTTATGGGCATGAAAGTATTTGATGTCACATGTCACATGATCATGTTGATCAATGCAAATAAAAACCTGGTGGAGCATTTTAGGGCCACAGACATTTTAGGAAATTGGGTAATATTGCAGTTGTCCATGTTGTTTTTCCTGTTGTTCTTGTTTTTATTGCTGTTGTTCTTGTTGTTCTTGTAGTTGTTCAAGTAGTTTTTCCTGTTCTTGTTGTTACTGCTGTTGTCATTGTTATTGCTGTCATTACTGCTGTTGTCATTGTTACTGCTGTTGTCATTGTTGTCTATATTGTTATTGCCATTGCCATTGTTATTGCTGTTGTCCTTGTTGTTATCGCAGTTGTCCTTGTCATCTGTTGTATTTACTGTTGTCCTTGAGTTAAAAGATAGTGGGAAGGTTGCTTACCTATACTTTATTTCGATCAGTTGGAAAATAATGAGAAAATACTTCTTGTAATCACTAGGAAGCACAAGTAGAGGCTGAAATAGAGAAAAAAGTAAAAGGTAACTATGGAACAATTCCTGTCATTTTTAATCAAGATACAACTGTTACATGTAAAAGAGGTGAGGAAGGTCATGGGCTAGTACTTTAATCAAGATACCACTGTTACATGTAAGAGGTGAGGAAGGTCATGG
>JAAAQI020123929.1:0-15098 GCA_011800005.2 Stichodactyla mertensii
TGTGTCCCCAAGGTAAAAGAAAACAAAAGAGTTATCCCGGCTAGCAGGGACAACTCGCCTTCATATAAACAGCCCCCAACTACAGAGTACGGCGTGGCGTAACACTGCAACGGCCTCCCTATTGTTTTCGTGTCAATTATCCAATCACAACGCGTAGTTAAGGTTACGGTAAACGACGGTACGGTTTCGAATTTGCCGTATCGGTCTCCAATCCCCTCTGATATTGCGATGCAAGTATCACCTATATGATGAACAAAATGAAAAAAGTAATAATTATTATAATAATTATCATAATTATTATTATAACTATAATTATAATTATACTAAACAGCAACCATATTGGATGAAATAACAAAGCCAACGACCATTTTTTTGTGCAGTTCAGTCATTCAACATGGCGATCGTGACGTCACATACATCATAATTCAGATGTACGTGGTCCCACATCGAAGGAATAACCTATGCAGACCAAATACACAAAAGTGTAGACTAAAAAAGTTCAACTGGAAAAGTATTTCAATTGGGTTTTTCCCATATTCAGACAAGATAGAAAACTATGCTTATGAATTTTATTTTTTCTTGACAGTCTACCGATTTCTCAAATCCTGTCTACGAGTCGCTTGCCCATAACAACACGTCATCATCAACAGCACTTCTCGCCGACCACGACTTTATATCAGACTTCTCGTGGCACAACGTTGATTTTACTAACCCTGTCTATGAAGCTTTATACGGCGAGAGAAGATCCAGTAGACCTGACTCGCTGTTCCGTTCCAACAGCATGACTATGAACGGAGAAGTGCCATCAGGTCAAGAATCATATGCTTAACGCAACGGCGCAATTATGTCATGGAGTATAACAAGGTATGGGATTAGAATGAGGCCTCGAAGTCAGCATAGCAGTCAGTAACTTGCATTATTTATATGGCAAGCTAATTTCACGCGCTCTCATTGGCTAAGTTGCGGTCCATAACTTACAGTACGGACCACTAACCTTAATTTTGTGTTAGCCTTGCCATATAATAAACATCTTATTAACCTTGCTTGTTCGGCCCGTACGTAAGTAGTGGAACCTCGTTTTTCCCTCACTTTTTATGGCCCGCTCGCTACACGCTTGGACCGCAAGGCAGTGGAAAAAACTCGGTCCATGACTTACGGTACAGACCATCAACGACCTCGGGTCAACATTACGCGCTTGGACCATAAGGCAATGGAAAAAACCCGGTCCATAACTTACGGTACGGTCCTCGTGCTCGGTTAATAAAGAGGTACAAATGCGAGTTAAGTTAATTTAACGACATATCTGGTGATGATTTTGCTGAACATGGGGAAAAGTTACAGCAAACGTTGCCTATGGACAAAAACGTTTGCAATTTTTCTGGTGCAGAAGAGTTTCTATCAATTGTGTGCCTAGTGTGACTCTATAGCCATACTCAGTATTATAAGAGATCGAAGCATTATTCTTATTATCTAAAAATGCATTGGGCGCAAGGTGTAATACTTTCAGAGAGTGGGTGAAAAGATCATAGTTAAATCCGAGGTTCTTCAGCTGTGAAATGTCCGCTCAAAGCTTTATAACTGTTTTTCCGAATAGTTTGTTTAAAAACTTGAAAATCGTCTTTGAGCTTAGGTCCTTAATCATTTTTCCTCCAACAAAGTTTGAACACGTGGTTTCTCCTGCTGTAAGTGAGTCGAGCACTCGTAGCGCACATGGTTGTAAGTCCAAGCACTTCACACTACTTAGGGACTGTACAATAGCAGCAGAGGGGGGAGGGATTGGGAAATAGGATGGGTGGCACAATATAAAATTATATCCGGGGCAAGCTGTAAATTAATTACTCCTCAAGAAGATGTTCACATGCTTTAATCTTCAGAAGCTAGCAAATGGCTCGGAGCCAGAATCAAGAGATTTTGAAATTCCTCGCTTCCTTTTTGTTTGTTCCGATGAAAGTATCATTCAAATAAACTGTTGAAACCACATGAAGCCATTAACGTCTTTAAAGATTAAAGACAACAGAATGATGGAACATGAAAGGAGGAGGGGGTGATAGACAACCTTTCTTCTGTATTACGTCTTATTTTAACCATCTCTTTCCCATCTTTCAACCTTCCCCTCCCGCTAATTTTTGCACAGTACCTTATTTTAATACTCACCATCACAGTAAAAGCGGTTTTGATTTTTTTTTCTCCCAACAGTGAATGGTTACTGCTGTCAAAGCGAAGGTTATTTTCGTGTCTATTGTGTTCAAGAAAAGTTTTCGTTCTCAAATTAACAACCTGGGATGACATGACCAACTCTATGGAAGAGTTTATTTTGTGGCTGACAGAATGACATTTGTAATTGACTTACATTAAACAACTGTCAACAACTGCACGAGCTAGTTTGCTCTTGATTATTGCAAAGATGACAAACACGTGACCAGACAAATTAAAGCTTTGATGGAAAAAAGCAAAAGAAATAACTAGGATTATATTAGTACCAAGTGGCCAAGAATTATTCTTCGTCAGATACTATAAATACATCATAATTTCAATCATAGCTGCCTGCTATGCAACCGACCGCCAGTGGCATTGGTCAAGAAGTCTTTGGAAAGACAGGTGTTTTAGAAGATCAAACTTACGAGGCTCAACTTTGGCTCAAAAGTCAAGTAAAGAGAATTAAGACGACAGCTTTTGTTTCTTACGAACAGGATATTTTCAAAATGATAATGTTACAGAGTTTCATAGCCTTCTTACTTTATTGCTTACACGGAACCTCGTTTCGAATCCTTTTTTTCTACGATCAGTAAACAGGATTATTGAGTAAAGGGCGTAGTTGGTAAGTCAGGCTCGAAGTACTGAATGTGGATCACTTTAAAAATGACCACTAACTTTAAAAAAAATAGCGGAAGATGGCACAACGATGCAACACTATCTTTTTGAATTTTTCAGTTCGTATCTTACCTAACAGGGTAATTTTATCGCAACAACATACAGTATGTAACGTATTTGAACTGTCGTAAAGTCCTCGTAAAGCATATTTCAGCAAAAAACTAGATCTCATATTTAATAGACAAAGTCATAAATTAATAATTAGTTAGATAAAGTCTTAGGTAGGTATATTTTGTAGTAAGTTTATATATATAACTATTTTCGCTTATGTGAAGTAGTTAAAAAAGGAAACTGATTCAAAGTAGTACAAATGTTCAAATTATTGCCACTTGCCACCTGGAAGGGTTTGGCCTGTTTACTTTTCACTTTCTACATGGAACAATTTTGTTTAATTCATCTGCAGTCAATTGAACCGCCAAAAAAAGGAATGAATCTCGGCAAACCAAGATTCCGAATGTTCTCAGGCTAATACATGATTGAATAGTTGGATATTTTGGGGGTGAAAGGCGCTCTAGGGGCTCAAGTTGCAGTTTTTATGAACTGTAAGGTATCAAAGCCGATTAAAGCTTTTTTTTTTTTTTTTTTTTTTCTCAAGTTCTTGCTTCCAGTATTTTTATAAATCTGTTTGATCTGAATGACTATTTGTTAAATCCAAGATGTAAAGAATTTTTAATTCTTAATCTCTTAGATAGCTCTAGCCTTAAAATACACTTGAAGAAAAGATGCAGAAAAACTGTGAAAAATAAAGCCCTGTAAAAGTAATTAAAAGTTGTCTTATGATGTCACTATACGCCATGTTTATTGATTATTCCTCTGCCATTCCTTCCTTCCTTCACTTTCAATGATTTTCTCTTTTTTTCCCTTTCTTTCCTTCTTGTTCATTTTTTCAAAAATTAATTGTGCGATACTCTGTAGAGTGACATAAACTGTCCAGTGACATCATTAATGAAAGTAGAGTGGTTTTCATTAACCCGTGAAATACACTTTAGCGTATTACGCTTTATCATACTTTTTTCTTTTGTTTTTTATTGTGTCTATCTGACTATTACACTCTAATTAGTACACTTTATTTGACGGGTTAATGAAAACCACTCTAGCATCATTAATGATAAGACAAGAAGAGTTTTTCCACGAAGTAAGGTTACATCAATAGTGATTTGACAAGACTAGATTTCCCATGAAATAAAGTGACAATGGTAATGGGACGAGATAATTTCTCACGGAATATAGTGACATCAATGGCAATGTGACGAGACGATTCCCATGCGATTGGACATCAGTGGTGATGACAAGACGAGTTCTTATGGAATAAAGTGATATCAATGGTGATGGAAGACAAAGGAAGATTTCCCATGGAATATAGTGACATCAACGGTAATGTGACGAGACAATTTCCCATGGGATTAAGTGACATCAATGATGATGTGATGAGAAAATTTCTCATGGAATATAGTGACATCAATGGTGATATAACAAGGCAAGAGTTCCCATGAAATAAAGGCACATCATGGATAATGTGCCAAGAGAAGATTTCCCATGGAATATACATGTGACATCAGTGATGTGACAAGAAAAGATTGTGACAGACGATTTCCCATGGAATAAAGTAATATCAATGGTGATGTGACGAGAAGATTTCCTTGGAATATTGTGACATCAATGGTGATGGGAAAAGAGAAGATTTCCCATGGAATAAAGAGACGTCATTGATCTAAGGACATCTCGTGTGCCATCATATGAGTAAGAAAATACTGTTTTCCATACAAGAACGCCTTGATTGTATGGGTTACGGGCGACGAAGTGCAGTTACTACACAAGAAGTGATGCTGATAAGAAGCTGTCATTAACACTCAAACAACACAGTAAGTTTCATCTTTCATTTTATAAAAGTCGTACAAAATTTTTTTGTTATTTTCCCATGCACATAAGACAAAATTTCGTGTCTCATATAATGTGACACAGCGCTAAATCTATTTTTATGCCAAAAAATATAATGTATTTGCTGATTAATTGAAGACTTTAAGCAATTAACAACCTATTCAGCTCAAGTCGTTTCTAGCAACAAGAAAAACTGCTTTCAATACGTCGCAGTATTTTAATGCTATTGTGTAACGACGTAAGCTGTTTTTTTAAAGCATAGCCTCTCATCAATTGTGAAATTCCTATCTTGGGTTCATTTTTTCAGTAGAAATACAAGGGATAATGGAGTTTTTACTTAGAAACCGATTTGGAATATCTTCTACAGATGAGCTATTCTTGTGGCAAGCAACTTATCATTCTTTTGTTATATTTTTATTATAGAAAGTCCAATTATAATCTCAGTGTAAAAAATCTTTACATTTGTCAAGTTAATTGCAAAAGGAGCTAACTCCACCGTTTGGAGTCTCTGAACATAACTTTTATAGGAGAACTTTAACAGGCCACGCATGAGTCAAACAAGTCATGAGCTAATCCTACTTGGGAAAGTGAGGATCACTTTCTGCTTAACTGGTTTGAAATAAATTCCATTCCATATACCTTTTTCACATACAGTATTTGAAAAAAGTCCCAGAAGACTTGGTCAAATGATCATAAAACGAGGCCAGTTGTCAAAAGGGCAAATAAGACTAGTGTCTATTAGACTCTTTTGTCTTGTAAATGCTCAATTCGTCCTCACAAGTGACTTTAGGAGAAAGAAACGAATTTTCATGCTTTTCTTTCATTTATCTCTCTCTTTCGGTCTGGGGCAACTGGCTTCGTTGTCATGTTCATTGATACTAGTTTCCTAATTCATCCGTCAGAGACGTGAATGCGCAGTGTAATTAAGTCTAACTAGAGCGTGAACGGTTTCGCTGCGAGGATGTTTCAGTCGTCGGTGTCGGTGACTTGGCTGACGAGAAATGATATGGCTGATGATAGTCAGACATTAAATATGACTTTTCTTTCATCATTAGGTTTTCTGGATTCTCTCCATTCTTACGCATCCTTTGCCACCGAGGAGAGTCAGAGGGGCTCTGGGAACAATGAATGGAGAAAGGTTAGTAGAGTGATAGCATTAAGATCTGACGGCTTCAATCGACTTACGGGTTTTCTTTCTGGATGAACGTTTCTTCGCCTGGATGCTAGCATTTCCTGTAAAAAAAAAAAAAAACCAGCATCGATTCAATGATTTAGTTAATGAAAACGATATTTTGTATTTCCTTTTGGTGAAAGTAAACTACTTACATCGAATTCTCCTGAGCCAGTGCTCATGCTATCGTCTGACCGCTGCAAAAAATCAAACATAAATATCAAACAGGAATGTCACCAGGATTTTCTCATTTGGAAAGCGTCCCACTAGTGCTTCGAATCGTCTTTCCCTTCTCTACCCCAAAAAACATGCAATGCCCAATAGGAAGAAGAAGTGGTCACAGGCACCTTAGGACCCCTTCCCCTTGGATAAGCTTTTGCTAAGAAAGATGGTAACACAATGGTAACATTTCTTAGAACTATGCACTATTTCCATATTTCAACATACCGATGAGTGACTTCCACTTCCCCGGCCTCGTCCTCCTGATTTGCTGGTTTCTGATTCTTTTTGACGATTTCTACGTCTGAAAAAGGCGCGTTAAGTTAAGTGAGAACATAATGGGTGCTAAGTACGTAAGAATAGATAAATGCAGGGATTAATAAATTAGCTTAAAACTTTTGTAAATTAGCTTTGCCTTTTTTAACGCAAAACTAATCAAGTCTGAAAACGAGCAACAAGATGTACGACATGTATATCTTCGTCATCCTCCATTTTTGTTTACTTACTTGATGAGAAAGCAGATTATGACCAAAATAACAAAGATGATGAGCAACAGAGCAAGAATACCAAGCAAAATGTAAAGTATGTTGCTTCCTTCCTCCTCAGGAGGGGGAGCTGTTGTGGGTGGAACAGTGA
Source organism: Stichodactyla mertensii (assembly GCA_011800005.2). Classification (NCBI taxonomy): domain Eukaryota; kingdom Metazoa; phylum Cnidaria; class Anthozoa; order Actiniaria; family Stichodactylidae; genus Stichodactyla; species Stichodactyla mertensii. Next base: position 6,776 of record JAAAQI020123929.1, read on the forward strand.
CCGGAGCCGTTGCCTGCGATAGCAAAAATATCTCATTTTTCAATCTTAAGACACCACAGAACAATAGATTTCACAATCGTATTCACCTGGTGAGGGATTTCACAAATTAAATTACTTAGGGTCCCACCCTTTATCAATATTTACACGAATGTAGCGAAAAGAGAAATCATTCGAAGGGATTCCCCAAGGCTTAGTCAAGGTACCACTATATATCACTGAATATCAGGATTTGTACGCATTACCTTTGGTTTTGCAGTATTAGCTACGGCAGAAAAGGTACTCATATGAGTACACTCGCACGTTGTATGCGTTAGATTTGATTCGATGAACTTGCACCCTTGAGAAGACCATCTGCCACTGTTTGGCCTAGAAAAATAACAGACAACAGAAGGTGTAGATGGTTGCCGTAAAATAAGCGGTGCGTAAATCTAACATCTTGATGCCAGCATAATACCAGCAAATCATACACATACTTACGAGGAACCCTGCTTCCAATAAACACATTTTTCTTCGAAACTGCTTACGTCTTTCTGCAGATAAAGACACAAGCCAAGTTTAATACTAAACATTTTCTGCTTCTAAAAAGTCAACCATAAAATTATATTTTAACCAATCACACAACGCAATTGACAGATCTACATCCCCCTGACAAGGTGTTGCCCATTTAATAATGGTACAAATTGCATTGCAACGAGACTTAAGACTTCTTGGTTACGTACGTTATTGTTATTGAGCACAATCTTGATTGGTGGATCGATGTTATCACCAAGAGAGGGACTGGAACTAACCGACATCACGTGACCTCCCATTATGCTACTGTTGCCGCTGGAAGAAAAATAATAATACTGTTTAATGGCGATAGTTGACGTCACCGTGGTGACATAAACTTACAAACGTAAAACTTACAATGTCTTTGATACCATGCTTCTCGGGAGGAGGTCGGTTATTCTTCGCACGTTGCAGCTGATCAGTTGCAAGGCTTGTTTGGATGGAGTACCTTAGTTTTGCAATGAATATGTCATTAAAATTAACGGAAAACTTGTCGTTAACTTGGCTTGGGTTTTCTTGGATCGATTCAAGAAATTGGGTCTTCCCAAACAACTTCCAGGTTTTTTAAAATAAGAGAATATCATGGATAATCAAGTAGTCCTTCAAAAAAATCATATCTTTGTGTGTTTGGAAAGCGACCTACTGCCTGGCTCTTAAGCGGTTTATATTTTGGGGAAAAAGCGAGAGGTGAAAGACATTTCATTACGGATCTCAAACTGGTTGTTCTGGTTTTCCTAGGCCAGTTATTTTCAAGTGAGTACTGATGACGTGACCCCACGTACTTTGGATCAGTAAATTGTGCATATACCTTGTAATGCGTTAACCATTGATCGAGGTGATATGACAATCTTGTCAGTTGCATCTGTCCAGTTTGCAATGGATGGTTCTGAATAATTTGGAAACTCTATGTCTTGGGAGAGGTCTGCAGCCATTAAATCCACAGACCGAAGTGTAATCACTAAGAAAAAGGGACAAAGAATGCATTACATATGAATCCTATGTACTTTGGTTTTTTTGTGTGAACAGATTAGATAATAGCCTTAGCATTCCTGGTTCCGAAACTCCATAGTTACTGTTGCTACGTCCCACAAGCGAGGCGAAGTCAGCTAGAAAACTGCGCACCTGAGATTCTGATCGCAAACAGATTTGTAAATACTGTCTGGATTTTTAACAGTGATTTTTAAATTTGAGAATCAAATTCGTATAATGCAAGAAACCTTAGTGAAAACAAGGAGCTTATGATAATGTTTGTGGGACAAGATGTATTCTACTGGGAAAACAGTAATTGGTTAGCTATTGTTTAAGTCGGAACCATGAATATTGGGGTCTTTTTCAAACCATGAAATCGACAGAAACAAAAGCTTTTTTTGATCCTAATAAATTTGGTATCTAGGAAAAATCGGCATCTTGAAATTCGTAAAAGAATGGTTCCGGATTGCAGAACTGGATTATTGATCAGATAGTACATTTCGGATTTCAAAAGCAAAAATTCAGGTGGATTCTAGTGAATCAGATTCCGTTAAATAGTTGTGCGATATATAGATTGAATTTAAAGACTTACTGATATTTGTTGTGAGAATCGGTTTCCTCATGTCATCAGGATGCAGTTTCCCTGCCACTATTTTGCTGTAGCTCTCAATCACCTCAGCCGCATCAAGAGCAGACGTCGAAGAATCAGATTCCTAAACGAGAAGCGCATCCGCAATTGCAGTTGTTATGACTGATGTTTTGCTGGTTATTTTACCAAAAACTTTATTAGTTACAAAAAGGCAGCTCAGACCTAGAAACATTTTCTTCCTTTTATCTATGCCTCTTTTAGCATTTTATTCTGTAGACCCCTTGCAGCATTTCCTAACGCAGTTCAGTTTGGAGGACAAGTAACAATACAGAATTTTGTTCTCCTGAGAATTGACGACTGAAAGCATTCTATTGTTTTGTCCTCCAAACTGAACTGGGTTGGGCATTGCTTCAAGAGGTCTATTCCAAGGTAGTTTTTAACACATACTATACTCAGTTATTTGTTTTCTAGCCAGCTGCTCTAGTGGTAAAACGGTGTCTTTTATATCTACCGAATCTCACCTGCAACATTCAATGCAACTTTCGACTCGTGCATTTTTACAGGTTGCAAGGAAGACATTTATTGCGTTGTTTGTTGCGAGACATGTAATGCTGCAAAGTAACCTTGGGCTAGAAAGACAACAGCTTGCAATAAAACGTGTCATTGCTTGTGAAAGGGGAAAAATTCCTTACCTTCGTTAAGTATTTCCACTCGTGTTTATTCCTTTTATCAAGAATATGACTTCCGACCTGAAGAAATTGCTGCAAAATAGAAACCAGAGTACAAACATCCAATGAATTCATCATTAAAAATGTAACTGAGGATACCAAAGACGGATTTCAAAATGGGAAGATTTAAAGCAATTGCTTACCTTAAGAGTATCTATGGTCTCTGGAGGATTGGTGTATTTGTTGTAAAGAGAGAGCTGGCGCAGCGTATCAACTATCAGGGCAATATCACCACCAAACATTGGGGCCCTGTTTTTCTCTTGATACACATCGTCCATCAAATGTCCCGTAACATTATGTTTGTGAGTGGTAGCTGGAGATTTCACAACTCCTTTATCTTTTGCCATGTCCTGCAGTTTCTTCTTAAGAAGTTCAGCGCTCGACTGTGTTACCTTTACCGAGGGTTTCATAGATGGCTTAACAGACGTAGAGGGCTTGGAACTCGGTTTTAAGACCTGCTTCGATTTAAGCGTAGCTTGAGTTGTTGTCAAAGGTGACAGTGTTGATGTTAATTTGGGATTTTCTTGGTTCATGAAAAATGGATTTCGTGGTGTTGTGACAGGAAGAGGCAAGGGTTGAGTTGTTGGTGTCAATTGATGTTCTACTTGTGGCTGACCAAATCCAACCAAATCCTGAGATTTTCCACCGGGTGCTGAAGGCATCGTATCAGTAAAACCTGTCGGATAATCCTTACTTGGAACACTTGGTAAAGAAAAGCTTCCACGTGTACTGGCCTGATCTGTCACACCATTGGTCGGAAAAAAATTAAATTCCGACTGACTTTCACTAGTGGTTGCTCTAGTAGGAGATGGTGGCGCCTTTCTCAGTGAATATGTGATGGAGTTGTAATATGGAGTGGGGCGACGGACGTAATCCACATTATAAGGCAAGGGCTCTTCTTGATTAAGTGAGTTTTCAGGATTTGGATCATCGTATCCTGCTTGTACATTGGTTAGGAAAGGTTCTCCATCATCTGTGGTGTCAGTAGGAGAGGGTCTGTATACATCGCTTCTGGTGGCTGGCTGCCTCAGGTTATAGTTATCATACCATACCATATTTCCTCCTTGTCGTTTGGTCCTCTTCAGATCATTCTGAATGTCTCTCCTTGTACGATGTCCAGTGCCCATTTCAGGGGCATTTTGGTTGTCAGATCGACGCTGAAAAGCCACTCCGTTATAACCTGGTATTCCACCATAACCTGGAAAAGATGCCTGACCAATTCTTGCACGGCCTCCTTGGTAGCCTTGCATTCCCTGGTTACGTTGCCAACTATGAACATTTGGCCAAGCTTCATTATTTTGCCCAAACTGATTGCTTTGCCCAGATAGACTACCCTGCCCAAGTTGAATTGCTTTTCCAAACTGGCCATCTTGCCAACCTGGGGAACCGTGGCTTCTCGGTTTGTCATACAAAGTACTTTGACTGGACTGTGAGGTCCGAAGTCTTTGAAGTTGCTGTCTATAAGCAGCATATGGAGATTCTGGGTTTTGATTATTTTGAGTATTCGAGTTATCCAGCTGAGATGGGTAAGATGATCTTACTTGCCCCGAACTAGCTGTCTGAAATGCTCCAAACTGGTTCAACGATTTCTGTTGGTATTCAAGTTTATTAGACGCACCTGGGACAGGACGTTGTTGCTGTTGCTGTTGCTGCTGCTGATATCTGTAGGAAAAGCTCTTTCTAAAGGGCAGCTCTTTCGTGTTCAACATTTTGAGATTTTTGTTGTACGAAGTGCTAAAAGAATTTTGTGTTCTTTGAGATCCTACTGATGAAGCTTTGCCGTAAGATACTTGGTTTAAGGAAAATGGCTTTATAGAGTTACTTTGTTTACTAACAAGAGTCTGTTTTCCTGAGATTTTTTCTCGTAGTGGTTTTGGAATATTCATTCTCGAAAACGTCGTCGTGTTAGCTGCCTGTGGCAAAATATCCGAAAATAATGTAGAATTTGAAGGAGTCTTTGCTGTCACTTTCGGAAGAACGTTTGAAATAACTTTGTCAGAAGATCCATTACTTGAATGTGGTAAAAAGCTTGAAAAGTCTTTTTCATTTGATACTGAATCGTTTAATTTGTGATGGGGTGCAAGTTTAAAAGGAACTGTATTGACTTGCTTTTTAGGGTCTGGTAATGGAATACTAAACGTCTTATTTGCAAATATTAATCTTGTAGTATTGATAGGATGCGTGGTGTTTGGAGAATTGAAGCGCTGTGCATTGTGACTATGGGTCGTCTTGTTGCCATCATGAAGTGTCGTAGTGTTAGTAGAGTTGTGTGGTTTGTCCAGCAAAGCTCGGTAGGTGTCCACAAATGTCAACTTCTGAATTCGGATAAGAATTTCGCTGGGTGTTACGCCAAGCTGCAAATGCAATGTCTTGAATGGAATCTTCTCTTTCGCTCCTTCTGCAAACTTCTTTGCCTGACAAAGAATTTTGAAAAGAATGTTAGTTCTTTTTAATGGATTTGTAGTGCAGAACCTTTGAGTCAAGATACAAAGGACACAGATATTGGAAAATCCTTTGAAGAATGAAGGAACGGGCACACGATGCAACTGTTGTGTCAGTACTGCACGCAACCACAAAACTGCACCGTGCCGCCACCTTTGCAACGCCTTCGCAAATCTCATCCTGTGAGCAAGTCTGCAACGTTGCCAGCAATGGCGTGATGTCAGTAGCCAATGAAATGCGACTTTTTGCTTTACTTCTGATCAGAATACTCAAATTTCTAGTCGTTTTTCTTGGATAATTGACTAGTTGCAAGAAAAGTTGCTACTTGCTACTTGCTGCCATCCTTCTGAAATCTCTTGCCATCAATGTTGCTCGCCACAGTAACACCATGTGTTCGGGTTAAGGCTCAGACACACGAAGCGACGTTGCTTCAACGGGGAAATCGCACTATGCGTCCACCCGTGCAAACTATTGCGCGCGAAGTCACAAAAGTAGAACTTGTTTTCAATTATGTGACGTCGCGCGCAACAGTTACATGGGTGGACACACGGTGCGATTTCCCCGTTGCAAGGCAACGTCGCGTCGTGTGTCCAAGCCTAAAGGGTTCGTAAGGCTGGAGAGAAGCAAGCGCTCTTACGATTAGCTTCCGGGGTAGGCTGGTCTTACCACCTGAAGATTTAGTTTTCTACCTTGGACTGCAACGTCTTATACTCTGATGATACACAATTAGCAAAGCTTGGGAAACCCCATGTTGCATTGTTGTTGTCACTGCCATGGCAGCTCCTCCTTGTTTTGCCTGAAGAAGAATAACACAAAAGATCCTTGATGCATGGTGTCAGAAAAACAGAAAATTGACTGATGTGTTTGTATCGAACAGTGATGTAAAACTGTTATTCATTGATGATATGACTGATTTAATTTTGACTCATCCATTACTAGAGTTGGTCAAGAAAGAAAGGAAAAAAGAAGGAAGGAAGGAAAGAAAGAGGAGGGAAGCAGTTCAAAGTTACAACTGTTAGTTGGTGAGCCGGATTTCTAAGTAAATAACCTATCAATACATTTGTTAACGTGTTAATACCATAACTCTTACCTTGGGCGTTTCTTGGACAAGGACTAGTTGTTTGAAATTTGTAAATCGTGAGCTTCCAGTGGACGTCATAATTAAACTCTGGGTCGCAAACCAAATTAAATCCTGTAGGATAGAATTTGAATTGTGTATTAGTAGTTCTAGCGGTGATGGTGGTGGTGGTGGTGTATCATACGGTCGCGGTACGAACTTGATATCCATGGAACCAATCACAGAGTGTGATATTACTTATTCAATAGCGTTTGTTTATCTCATGATAATAGTGACATCGACAGCAGTGGTAGCAGTTAGTGGCAAAGGTTGTAGCGGGAGCTGAGGTTGTTCAACAGAACTAATAATGCACTAGGAGCTATCCTTTTCACCAAGAAAGGATTATCCCAAAACTGAAGATTCTTTTTGGGCTGAATAGAATCTGTGATTGAAGACGAAAAGGACGAGAACTCAGGATCCTACCTTGTGGAGTGTAGAACTTAAACCCAGATGTACTGAGAAGAAAAGTGAGAACGGAACCATCGATTGAAGACACCATTTTACCATCTTTGACTGCCTTCACGAGAGTCACCAACATCTGTTTAATTGGGCCTCCATCATAAACGGTGAGTTGAAGCTTAGTTATGAGGGGACTTGGTCTAAAAAATTGTAAAACCGAAGTGAAAGAAAAATTCAAACGCCGACAGAGTTTTACAGTGGTTTACTTATTGCTTTCATGCACGTTACGTTACGGCCATGTTGGTACCATTAAACAAAAGATTTCTCATTAGGTCCTTTTGTCTGTTCCACCAACATGGCAGCCATGCCTTTGTCTTTTGATCCTCTTGGGAATGGTTGCAAACAAGTAATTCTGCATTTAACAAGAGATAACGAGACATGAGGAAGTTAGACTTACTGAAACGAGATAACCTCCGATTCCTTGTATTCTTTGAAGTTTACAAGAACTGTAGAAACCTGTTACGAAACACAAAGTGAATAAAACAAGAATAGGTTATTGTTATTTTTACGTTGGTTCAAAAAGGTTTAGGATAAGGTAAATTTGAAAATGCCTTAATTCGTTGGGATATTCTGCGCGCATGGAAAGCGTATCCACCTGCAACTTAGGGGAAACATGTTGAAATTGTGCAAAGAAAGTCAAGGTTTTTGGATCATTGGACCAAATACTAACTTATATATTAAATATAAAGACACGAGAGACTGACCAGAAAGAAGTTATGAACGAATAGCCCGATGTAAGTGAATCCGGAATCCCCGGAAATTTGGCTTAATCCGGAATAAAGTACTTGGAATTCAGAATCCAGCACTTGGAATCCGGAATCCAGTACTTGGAACCCGGAATCCAGCACTAGGAATCCGGAATTCAGTATCATTCAGGATATTGTCACATGGGGTGAATCGGTCTACAGTTAACCCACTTACCGCTAGTTGAATTCTTTCTGCTAAATTGAGGAACTCCAGCGACTCGAAATCAGCTAATGGCTTGGTAAACAGTTGGTTAGTGATGTTTAGAACTGTTGTGTACTTTTTCTCTGTAAGATAAATCAATAAAACTTAAATGCTTTTACACTCTTGCGTTATTCGGCTACCATCCTTGCCTGAGTGAATTAAAAGTGCATCCTGGTAGCTCTCATGGTGCCATACCCCGGGTTCTAGCAAACAATGTACCTTTATTTTCATGATGGTCTGATGGTCTTCACTTACCTGCTCTTGGTATTTGTTGTCTTTCTGGAAAATAAAAGAAAGTTTCAACTGAAATATTTCGGATTTATAACCACAGCAGATAACGTAAGCGACTTTTAAATAGATCCGCAAGTCCTGCAGACTGATTGGATAATGGAATTTTAATCCGGCTATACTTTTTATTGGTTGAGAGGGAAAGCCATTCAAAAGTTACCGGCTGAAGGACAACGTAGATTGGCTGAGAGAACAAAACCAACAGACGATCAAACAAAAGGAGGCAACTTATCT
>JAAAQI020123940.1:0-15096 GCA_011800005.2 Stichodactyla mertensii
ATGACGCGGCCGGGGCTCGAACCCGCGACCTCCCAGTCATGAGGCGGATACTCTACCACTAGGCCACGTGACTGGTATTGATTGGCTAACGTACTAGCTAACTATTGAGTGATGGATGGTTAGTAGCGAAAAAGCCGGCGTTGGTATGAATTCGAAGATAGAGTGATTTTCCTTCGACCGTGAAAGAAAATGACTATATAGTTTGTGCTAGTTGATACGAGTCAAATAGTTGATTATCTATAAACCCTTTTCTCAAGGTTGCTCGCTCATCCAAATCCAAGGAATTTGACGGGCCATGACACCAGAACGCAAGTTTTATGCTAAGAATCGTCATGCATTTTTATGAAATCTTTAAAAAATGATTTTTAAAATTGATTATTTTCGTCTTTGAGTGTAAAATTTGCTTTTCATTTTCAGAGAATTTGCGTTTTTTAGATAAGTGGCCCGTCAAGTTTGGATGCGCACGCAACCTTCTCATAGAAAATTCGAGCTCGTACTCTAATTGATAATTATTATCATTTCACGATCTCTCATTGGCCAATTTGCAGTCCATAACTTTCCGTACGTCCCACCAACCTTATTTTCGTGTTCACATTGTCATATAATAAACATCTTATTAACCTCACTTGCTCGGTCTGTACGTAAGTTATGGAACCTCGTTTGTACACTTTTTTATGGCGCTTGGCCATAAGGGCAGTGGAAAAATATCGGTCCATAATTTACGGTACGGCCATCGCGTTCGGATAATAAGACGTATATATACATAAATAAAACGTTAAGCCCTATCTCCAGCTATTTTTATTTCAATTTTGATTTTTTGTTTCTCTCAGATGATGACGATTCTGCATCGTCCAGCAGTGAAGAAGTTCCTAAACTGATGAACATCGCTAGCGGCGGTAATCAAGGTATTAGCATTGTTCTATTGTCCTACTGTTCTTCTGTTTTACACCTAATATCGATGCTCCAATCTTTATATCTGTACTGTATGCAAGAGCAGATCCAGGATTTTTCTAGGGGAGGGTGCACCCATAGTATTTGTAGTGTTTGCGAGTAAAAGGGGCAGCACATAATAGGAGTTCGGAAGGGCACTTTCCTGTCCCTAGGTAAGTGTACACCTCTCAGGGTATTAGCATTGTTCAATTTTCCTAGTGTTCCCCTGTTTTGTACCTAATATCGCTGCTCCAATCCTTAGGGACTGTGCAATAATTAGCAGAAGGGGGGTTCTAAAATGGGTATAATAGGCCTTAAAAATAAATTAACCCCCCTCCAAAAGCTGAAATAACTTCTTGCTCCCCCTCGACGAAACTGAAAAGTAGTATGTGATCCGCCCTCCCCCAGCACAATGAGATGTTGCACATTTCAATTTTCATCAACATCAATATCCAGGCGGAAAAAGGAAAGCGATCGCAAGGCCCGAAAAAGAAAGCAACAATTTGTAAAAGTGAGGAAAAGCAGAGCCTGTAGCATTTTTAGCTCACTTGGTGGGACACCGATAGATGGGGAATACGATCCTCTCCTTTACGGGATACACTAGACAAGTGATGGGATAGATTGTGAGGATATCTCCATTTTTACGCCTCTCACTGATCAAGCATGCTTGAGGGACTTGTTGAAAAGTAACTGCTTTCGTGGTGAGGCTGAGATGGTAATACAGGAGTGGCTGTCTTAAATTAGACGAAACATAATTATGAAAGATTATCACTAAATGCAAAGAATCGAGAGTACTTAAAGAAATAGAATCCACATGAACGTGTTTCAAATTGACCTCCAATTTGCCTTTGCTATCTCACCTCCCCGGCCCAAGACTTTAATGGTCTTAATGTGGTGTAATCCATTGGTCTTTTACGTACTGTTAATATGGATATGTTAATAAACCCTTGTTATCATTATATTTATCAGTGAATTAGATAACACCCTCCTTTTTTTCATTAAGAAATTAAGATATTACCCCCCCCCCTCTCCAGGTCCATTATTAAACACGTTTCCCCCCTCAAATTTTAGACCCCTCCCCCCGTGCTAATCATTGCACAGTCCCTTATATCTGTACTGTGTGCAGGGGCGAATCTAGGATTTTTCCTAGGAGAGGGTGATCTGTAGTATGTGTAGTATTTGCGGGTAAAAGGGGTGCATAATAGGAGTTCAGAAGGGCACTATCCTGTCCTTACGGGGACTGTACACCCCCAACACGCCCCCTAAATCCACCTCTGGTGTAATTCTGATTTCTGATGCATATCAGATTTTCTGTTCGGTGAAGACCCAGACGACGGATTCTACTTCGACGACGCAACAACTCTAGATGGTACAGGACAAGACTGGACTCTTCCTAGTGTAGGTTATCATTTGTACATATCACTATTATTGAATGCACTTTTGTATAGAGCAGAGCTATTTATGCTATGCCATAAATCATACCATACTATAGTTACAATGAGTTCTTGTCGTTTGTAGGAGGCATTTCAACCTCGACAAACATTCATAGAGAGGTACGTTATTAGGCTTGGTTTTCTCCTGATCAGCACTGAGGGATTCTACTTGGTGCTGAATAGGAGGAACGTAGGCTTTTGGACTAGATTAGAATCAGTAAACTCAGTATCAGTAAACTCAGTATCAGTAAACTCAGTATCAGTAAACTCAGTATCAGTAAACTCAGTATCAGTAAACTCAGTATCGATATTGAAACAGGGCTCGTGCTACTCCTTAAACTCCTTGAAAATTCCTTGAATTTAATTCACGTTGTCAAAGGTACCTACCCTTGAATTTTATAATTTTAGCTAAGCTCCTTGAAAACTCCTTGAATTTCTACTTTGATTGTTACTTACAGGATTCTGAAATAGATCCAATCATCCAAATTTTTTGTATTATCAATTTAAATGCTTAAAAGCATGTTTTCTACATCGATCGGCTTACAACTACAGGCAAAATACAATATCAACTAAGAGTTTTACTTCCCTTTAATGTAAAAAAATTTGAAAGTGAACTAGTTAAGTATAATTAATTAGTTTAAGTAACCAAATATAAGAACACCGTATAGTCCCATAGCTCAGTAACATACTCTTGGAAATATTATTTTTGGTTCTTTGAATACTGCTTGAATAGTCCTTGAAATTTTAAGTACGAACCATGTGAAATGCGCTGATGTCACTTAATTCTTCCACAGACCAGCATCACCCAATCTTGAACAGGAACAAGAAAGACCAGAATCCCCTTCGAGGTAAACCTGTTTGTTTGATCTTAGTATGAAAAACTCCGTTCTACCATCTGATTGGTTATTTGTTCTTCCCCAAGTAACGTGGAATCAGAGTCTGCAAGTGTTTCAGTTCAGCGGTCTACTCTAGAACCGAGTGTAAATGAAAAAGAAGTCTCTGAGGACTCGTCCCAAGTCCTAGTGAGTAACCTCATTTAGGACCATAACTAAAATGGCAGTGTTGCTCATACTGAAATCAAACGGCATAAATTTCCTTTTTTCAGTTTCTTCCAAAGTGGGATTTCACGCCGTTGGTAGTCGAGGTTCTCCATCATTTTGCAGATGAGGTAAATAACAACAACAACAATAGCATACTCGGGAACCCAAACTTGAGAGTTTTAGGAGCAACACAGAACAGCACTTCTTTGTTGCAAGACTTAGCATTTTGATGCACCATTCGGTTATTAATAATGTTTTTTCTCTTTTTCTTTTTCATTTTTAGGGTGACGTTCAAATGTGCGCTTCACTACTCATTGTACTCGGAGATAGAATACGCTACAAGATTGATGAACAGATACAAGAGCTTTGGCTCATGTCCTACATTGGTTAGAATTATTAACTACTTTTCTTATAGAGTGTTTTCAACCATTCCAAAGAGGATTGAAAGACAAAGGCATGACGGCCATGTTGGTGGTGCAGACAAAAGGATCTAATGAGAAATCTTTTGTTAAATACCACCAACATGGCCGCGATGACTTCACGTGAACACATAGTCAAGGCTGCAAGACTGTTTCAAAAATTTGTACCTTAAACCTTAATTAGTGCTCTGTGTTTGACAATGAACGAATGCATGGAAAGAAGTCAATTACGAGAACCATTTCCAGGGTTAATAGTCCTTCATTTCATTATCTTAATTTACCGGTCTTTCAGTGATACTCCTACTTTATTCGTCCGTTTATTCATTTAATCATTCCAAGTCATTTTTCCAGATCTCCTTCGCAGACTTGAAATGTGGTCTATAGCAAACGAAATCACCAAGCTATCAAGTTTAGCTGTTGTCAGTACACAAAACCAGGTAACTCACAAATGAAAAATAATCATATTGTCATGAAAAATGGATTTTCAAAAGCAAAAACTGAGAAGAGACTGCCTAAAAAGAACATAAGGTGTGTTAAGGTATCAGGGTACCTCTAGCGACCGGTGTACATTCAACTCTGCATAGCGCGAAACCTTTTCATTAAAACCCAAATAAAGTATACATTTTTTGAAAGCCGAATAAATGTAGAAACTATTTTTTCTTTTAATTTTGTAAAATAAATTTATGCTTTCAAGTTAGGGCGAGTTATTCAAATTTTCACGTAGGTCTCTTCGCGGAGTTCCATGAGAACCGGAATTCATCTGAAACCAATTTGTTTATTACCTTTACGAGATCACGGGAAATCACTTTTCAAAAGTGTGTCTCCGATTTTTGATAAATTGCTCCGTTGCTCTGATATACGCTCCTAAAGTTACAACACCCGCCTTGAGTAGCTGTATCCGATACAAAATCGACGATAACTTTGGGGAAAAAGCAAAAAATCAGAGACAAAATTTTGAAGAATGACTACTTGATATTACTTTCGGAGAATTTGAGGTAAATCGGTCAAATTCCCTTTGACAAGAAACTCTTAATGTACAGGTAACTAAACGCAAAATTGTTTTCGGAGCCAAGAAGCCACTTTAAGGGGATTAAGACGCCACATAATCTTGTCCGATGACAGATGAAGAAGCGAGAAACCAATATCGTGTTACGTTTTCCCAATTAGAAAATCTTTTAAACTGAAACTCACAATAACTTCTGCACAGGACACAACTCGCATTAGCTTGCGTAGCTGGCAGGCTAAATCGCATGTGTTTGAATGTTCAACCAAATGCCTCCTAGAGCGCATGCTCGAGCATATTAACGTGACGACAGCCATTGACAAGTTATGTCAACAGATAATTAAGGAGGATGAAAAACAAAAATAACATTTTTGTTTATTACTCGCTAATAAAAATCGCTATTGGAAAAAAAAAATTGAAAATCACAGCTTATTTTTATTTTATCAGAAAATGTAAAAATCGAACTTCTGGACTAATTTTGGGGTACTCTGATACCTTAATGTGAGCAACAAGATCGCACTACTTTTATGTCGCCGTCGCCCAACTTTGCTGCGTTGCAAGTTGTTCGTATTAATGCTTCGTGCACAAAAGTTTTTTTGAGCTGCACGAAGTTTAAAGTGTATCTATTCGTTGCGCGCAGAGTGGTAATACGCGCAACATTTGCTCCGCTACTTGTAACGTTACGCAAGAAGCACTATTTTGTTGCCCGTATTATCTTGAATATGGAACATCATACCTTGTATTTCGCTCTATTTCCAGGCATCTACAACTGTGTACGCTTCTTGTGGCCGATGTAACAAGCCATTATCTAAATCAGGCTGGTTTTGCAAACGCTGCATGAGTCTTGTAGAGCCTTGTTCCCTGTGGTAAGTAACAGTTAGAGCAGATTTCGTACGGTCAGTGCCGTAAGTGTGCCTTGCCGCGACCGTGATGTTTTCTAGAATTTTGAAGTTCCTTGCCGCGCTTTGACCGTGTCCGCGCCGTGTTCGTGCCGCGACTTTTTCACAGTCATACGAAATCTGCTCTAATACCCAAGGGAATGACACGTGGTCTGGAATAGTAAAACATTACGCCTTTCCCAAGATATGGTTAAGTGAGTCCTGTACTAGCCAAAGCCTCAATTTCAGTACTGTAGCAGTTTATTCTTGGTGTTATTATGTAAATTATATATAGTTTAATCAGCAACTCTTCTTTCCTTTATTGTTTAATCATCCCGAAGTCAATTGTATCAGATTAGTACATAGCTCAGTTCACGATGGTTCGTGGAAGGCTTTGGAAAGTACAGGACTCACTTAACCATATCTTGGGAAAGGCCTATTCAAATGCTAAAACATATCTGTTGACTTTTTTTTAGTCACCTGTCTGTGCGCGGTTCGTATGTTTGGTGTCAGGGGTGTGGTCATGGTGGTCACTTGGCTCACATTCAAGAATGGTTTTCTAATAATATATGGTGTCCTGCAGGCTGTGGACACATCTGTGAATTCATGTGATGTCCGCGTGATGCATGAGGTACCCTTGTTCAGTAAGAGGAGCGATGATTGTGACGGTGCCTGATCGACATTCCGAGTTTATATACACTGACATGGACCTGGCGCGCTGTGGTCGGTTCAATGCGCACCACGTCATCAATCCCATACCATGACCGTGTCGGGTAACCCACTACCGGTTGAAGGAGAACAATGATTGATTGAGAGAACAAAACAAACAGCTTCGTTCTATTGTTTTGATGTCTTTTGTATTATTCTCTTAGCCAATCCGGCTTTCTTTTCCTTCAAACGCTTCAGGGCAACCCACTGTACCCTGTATCCTGGCTTTTTACAGTTATTCGAATTCTGCTCTAAGCATGTCTTGATCAGTACGTATCTCCCCAAAGGACCTTTACGTACTTTGTAAACTGTGTACTTCAATATTGTAGATGTATATAATTGGTAGTGTAGTGAAGTTTTGAAGGACCTTTACAACTTAGTTTTATTTTACATTAGAACATTTCTAAAGAAATTAGAGATAATATAATAAGCCGATAATATATTGAATATTGAACTCTAACTGGGTTACCATGACGATGGCTTACTATAAATACAATATTGCGCATATATCCACAGCCTAATCTCCTAAACTATACTGGAACTCTCTTAGGTGAGAGTTAGCACGCTCAGTCTTGTTCAGCATCTTGTTCAATTAATCTTGAGAGAAATTATTGTTCGACTAATCTTGAGATAGATTAATGCACTCACAATATGTAGGACAATAATGAGCATTTTATATATTTGCTACGGATCTGATTTTAGCACTAGAGCAGATATCACATGACGGAAAAACTAATGGGCGTGACGGTGCCGTGTCCGCACTCTGATTGGACGAGCGGTAATCTCACGCTGTAAAGCAGCGGAAATACTGTGCAACACTGCAAGCAACAGTGCAAGCAACATTTCAAGAGTTGAATCGTGCTCTACTTGTGCAACATCGCGATCACAACTTGACCCAACTTCAATATTTGTTGCGTGCAATGTTTAAACGCAGTCGTTGTTTCCGTACCGTGACCGTGCCTTTACATTTTGATTAGATGAATTTACTATGTCCGGCAACCTCGACATGGAGCCTTAGTTTTGTGTTTACTGAAAAATGGAAAAAACTTTCTATGCTCTTACCATAATTAGATAGTAAAAGAATTGGTTAACAGCATGCCTAGATGTATAGCATAATCATACTAAAGAAACATTTTCTATTTCTAACGGTTTTCATGCTAACCGTAACAGCATAGATATTTCTCTATGGATTCATATATGAGTTCACTATTGGATGCCAGTTAAGCGCTAGTTATTGTTTATTGTCAGTCTCCACGTCATAGTGACTGAACATTTCGATCTTGCAGTTACCTTGATATAACGACTCTGGTGCTATCTCAGTTACCATGATGAACTGACTGGATATCTGTGGTATTACCTTTGTTCATCTTCTTCACAGTCTGAGCGAGTTTCTCCCTAAATCCTTCACGTCCACAGTCTTCGCACTCACATGATGTGATCACGATGTATTGGTATACCTTTACTCTACCATCCATACACTTTAATGTCGTGTTGTTGCTGTCAAATGCTATCGGCTTGCAGCATCGACACGAACTCTTAAGATAGGAGTTAAAGGTTATATTTGCAGCAAAGCTAGACCAACATCCTCCCTGACAGGCTGTCTTTTGTACTAGCTGGTCACTTGTGCAGCCATTGTTGTCTGTGTAATTTGTAAGAGTGAAATGTAGCTCACATGGTGGAATGTCGCCTTGGGTGGGCCGAGGTGTAGTAGTTGATAATTCTATAGTTTTTGGGTGGCTGGTTGCGTTTGATTGAGAAGTTGTATTTGGGAGATTGGTAGTGTTTGGGTGGTAGGTTATGTTTGGGTGGCTAGTTGTGTTTGGGTGCGTCTGTGTAGTTAGTATTGTTATGTTGAGTGACGTCATTGTAGTATTTCGGTTAACATTAGTTCCTGGAATAGTTGACGGTACCAGGGGCGCAGTCGTCGTGCTTCCTTCTATTGTTGTATTGTTTATCTGCTGGGTCGTGGAGGTCGTTTGGTTTGTCACGCTTGTTGTTGTAGAAGTAGGTGTAGACGCTGTAGTTCCATTTTCTTCGACAGTCTTGTTACGTGTAGTTGTAGTTGGAGGGATTGTGATGTGGTTTCCAGACGTTGTAACAGATCTGGTCGGGGTTGTTTGTGGTGTTGTTGACGTATTTCCGCTTTCTGTAAACAAAAGGCAATAGAGCAACAAAGCAAATAACTAAACACTCTTTCTAACAGACAAACCAAAAAAAAAAAAAAAAGCCGAAATACGAAAATTACCGCATAAATTCTAAAAAGCCGTCATTTTGTCGCTCATGCCTCCTCGTTAACTTACCTTTTAACTGACAATAACAGCAACTGTTCGGGGGTACAATCATGTCTTGTCCCTGGAAGTATGAGAGAGTGAGTTATCTTTTAACATCTTGTTATTTTCGTTTTCGGGGGTGATTACGTACTAGCTATACAAATCAATGGGTTATTCTATCATTTAACACCATTTTCGTTACTTGCCTCTGGACAGGTAGTTGTATCACAGATTTGTCCACACTTCGATGAACCCCTCAGGCATTTACAAAGAGTACAGCTCTGCTCACGCCATGTTTCGTTGCTCTTAAATGTACCAACAAAAATAAGTAAATCAGTCTTTTGTATAGTTATGTATGAATCAAGTACTGCGCCATACGGCATTCATTGAATGAATTGAATGTGAGTCACTCTCTAGCGTCCCATCACCTTCACTTCACATTTAAACGAGTTCTTGACAAGCAGAGAAGTAAAGGGTAAATTCTCATCAGTTTGCCCCGAACATGTTTTGTGGATGCTCCATACACACATACACACTAAGGGTTTTGCTCCGGGAGCAAGTTCCAGGGTCGTTTTTACTTTCCGTGTGTACCAAAGATTCCATGTAAAAAAGGTTGTGGAGGGAGCAGAATTTTGCCCCCTGCTCACGCTCCCTGATATTAAACTGGTTAAATATCAACAAGCATGACCGCAGCATGCTCTCGTGTGTACTAGTTGTGCAAAATGACCTGGAATCCTGCCCCTGGAGCAAAATCCTTAGTGTGTAGGAACTTTTATTCCTTCTAGCACGGGCAATAGTTGATCATCGATGACTTTTACAATTAACATTATTATGCAAAGATACAGTGTCATGACAGACAATAACCAACCTTTCTCATAATATCATTACGAATGCAGTAGCATTCTTCTAATGGGACGCATGTAGAGCCGTTATGATAAGTATCACTACGACATTGACATCCGGGAATGCACTTGCTGCGGTCACATTGCATGCTAGGATTAGCACATGTGACATTACAAGAACACTTTGAGTAAACCATATTTACTGGACAGGCTGAAAGAAAGAGTGAAAGATTGAATATCATTCCTACGTCATCAAGGAACTTTCCTCGATATGTATGACTGTCATAGAATAGACGAAATTCACTTGAGCGTAATGTTTTCCCATTTCAGACCACGTGTCATTCCCTTGGGAATAAGATTCTTTGTTTAAAGCTCATTCATATTAACATGTCTTCTCAAGCGCTACCGAGAAACAAAGAAATAATACCCAAGCGAATCACACGTGGTTCTGAAATGGGACAACAAATACGCCCAAATGGATTTGATCCATTATTCTGTGTACACGTAAGGTTTGGTGTTACTGCAAAAAATCATGGAACCCGGCACGGTCACGGTACAGAATAAAAGAAAATCTATAGGCCAATCATAGAGTGAGATCAATGCTCAGAATGTTTGGCACGGTACGGTCACATATGTACTGTATGCTGCCGTTTCAGTTTCACAGTCATACGAAATCTGTTTTATCACCACTCACTTTTCTTCTTCTGGCAATAACAACACTGTCCTGGTTTGTCTACCAATTCGCTGCCCTTAAAAACAAGAATAAAACATACCATAACCAAAATGAATTTTGTTTTCGAATGTGATGCCAGTATGGCGGACGCCATGTTGGAGGATACCTTTACAAAATGCAATAAAATCCACATCTTTAGTTCTACTTTTAGTGCTTTCTTTCCAAAGAAATTTCATAGGGAAAACCTGCAGATACTTTTGCTTTCCTTATTTGAATTTAATTTTCAAATTTACTGCGAAAACCCTTGTATCGCGACCGACAACTTCAAACTTTCAGTTGGATTTTGGGTTTTTCTGCGTTAGCTCCCTACTCTATATGATTGGTGAATCAGAAAAACCCAAAATGCAACTGAAAGTTTGAAGTTGTCGGTCGCGATATAAGGGTTTTCGCAGTAAATAATGAATCGCCATTCTGGACAATATACGGGCCTCAAAAATCCTATTCTTTTATTCTTAGGTTTAATATTTTACATATCGTACTCCTAACATTCAAAATAGGCGAAAGAGCAATTGGCTCCTCGCCAGTCTAGTGTGTCCTTACCTGAGGGCAGTTTTCAATGTTACAGCTTTCCATACACTCTAGTCTGTCCTGTCTACATAAACATGCTGAGCAACTGCCATTATTGAATGATTCACCACCCTGGAATAAATAAAACATTGATACGCTTTAAATGAATTCATGCTCCTGGTATACTCCTTACACAGAAATCTCAATCAGGGTTGGGGAAGGGTCAGGACAAAAGACTTCTCTCTTGAGAATCGGACACTCCCAGTTTGAAGCAAATAAATTGCCACTGTTCTAACACTCCTCAATCTATGGAAGTAGGAAAGGAATGCTCTCATACAGAGGCGTCTTCCATTTTACTTAAAAGTATTGCATGTGGTTTGTGGAAGGAATATCTGTTGAGGTAAGTTGATAGTGACCCCTCCAACAAATAAATATCCTTGCGACGCCCTTGACTAGCGCAGAGATTGGGGGGGGGGGGGGGGGTCTATTCCGGATTTTTCTCTTCCTTCCGTAAGCCTTTTAAATTTGTTAATAGGCCTTTCCCAAGATATGGTTGAGTGAGTCCTGTACTTGCCATAGCCTTGATTTCAGTACGTACCATCGTGTACTGAGCTATGTACTAATCTAATAAAATGGACTTCGGGATGATTAAACAAAAAGCAAAGAAGAGTTGCTGATTAAACAATATATAATTTACATAATGAAATCGAGGCTTTGGCAAGTAGAGGACTCACTCAACCATATCTTGGGAATTAAGGCCTATTAAACGTTTGTTCAGAACGAATCCTTTCGCCTTTAGCAAGTGTAATTCTGCATACTACCTCCTTTTGACTTTCTTTTTCTTGGGATTCTTATCAGAACTGAGCCTTACCTTATAAAATCTCCCATCAAAGAAGCAAGGACATTCTTTAGTTGGGACGACACAACGGTTCTTGAATGATGCATAACCCGCGGGACACTCGCAACCAGGTTGACAGTTCCTTGCCCCACAGGGTGTACCGTTAGTGTAGTTTGTAGCCATGTCTTCACATGTAGGTGTACACGAACAGTTATTCCACCGGCAGAGGGTTTCTGTGATAGGTAAATATGAAACAATATACCATAAGAAATGTTGGGAAAAAATTGAAGAGATCTTAATTGAAACTCAAAAAATAATAGAGATTACCATTTGTAGAATAAGTAGGTTGTACTGTTGGGATGGTAGCGCTTGTCGAGGTGGTATTAATCTTGGTCACGTTAGATTGCGTGACAGGCTGTCGAGTACTAGAATCTGTAGTTGTAATTGTCGTGCCTCGCTCCGTCGGTTTTGTGATATTTTTTAACATGCCTTTCGTAGTTGCAACAACTGGGACGTTTTCTGTCACTTTATTGGTTGAAGTGGATCGTGTAGCTGTCGTGACGCTTTTCGTCACGCCAGGCTTTGTCACGGGGATGGTTGATGGTTTTGTTTTCTCTTTGGTATTAACGATCGTAGTGGGCGTGGTTTTTGCAGTTACTGAAAACGCAAGAAACAAAAAGATCTTCGCAAGAGCTGAACGATTGATTCGAAGGAATCTATGCAAAAAGTTTTAATTGAAGAATATATGCAAGTCATTCAAAAATGTTGTTAACAACCATATGTAACCGTCATCCACAGGCCATTTTACTTTTATCTAATATCATACTTGGTTTAATGGGGAAGCACTTGCAACATCTGTGGGGATGATGAATACGCACAGCGCGATAACCCTGAGGGGAAGAAACAATAGAATTTTCAGTTTTTTCGAAATTTGAATCAGAATGGACCTAATCCATTGGGCGTATTTGTTTTCCCATTTCAGACCGCGTGTCATTCTCTTGGGTATTGTTTCTTTGTTTCTTGGTAACGCTTGAGAAGATACGTTAATATGGATGAGCTTTAAACAAAGAATCTTATTCCCAAGGGATTGACATGTGGTCTAAAATGGGAAAACATTACGCCCAAGTGGATGTGGTCTATTCAGTTAGCTTTATAAACTATGAGAGAAAAGAGGCGGCGTATCCAATATAGTTATATGGGTACACACATTGGGGTTTCTCTCGGGTTGAAATGGCGCAGGAATAAAAGGCAGTACTCACTTGTGGACAGGTAATGTCACACACTCTAAAGCACTGCACTGAAACATCTGCCAGAGTGTATGGAGTACGTTCACAACGACATTCCACGCACCGATGTTCGCTGAATCCACTGATCTTCGTGTGCACCTGAAGCCGAACCAACTAACAATCAATCAATTATTGATCAGTCGGTCGCGCGGTGTTGGAGCCGAAATCTCCAGCTGACCCTCCTGTAATGCTTCACGCTTTCTTCACGCTGCCATACTGCGCTTCAACATCACGTCTGAAGGTATGGTCCTAAATTGATTAACTATTTTCTAAAACGAAAAAAGTCCAGCAAAAAATTCTACCACGGGTTTCTTAATAAATAGGCGCTTTTACGGACAAAATTGGGCCTTGCTTTTGGAGGTCGCCACTTTATTCGAAACCACATCACCGTATTATTAGAAGTTTCATCTGGTTCTCCGAAAGTTAAAAACATTTGACCCGTTACCTACCCTGTAGGAGACCCCATTGTGATTACACGGAGGTAGGCATGGATCAGGCATGGGCAGTATACAGTGACTACCATTCTTGTACCTGTCGCTTCTACACAAACAGTCCTCGAGTGGACATATCGACTTCTGACAAGAAACTTTCATATCGCAGTCAACAAGGCAAAAACAATCTTGTGGACAATCTGGCACAGGAATGACACGAATGGAGCTTTAGTAACTCATCGCACAGGGAACTATGGGCTGGATTTAAGGAACAGTTGTTGCATTGTCATCGCAGGGAGCTGACATCATCCGTTGATCAATAACTACGCGACCTAGATCACTCCAGACGTCTGGGATGTTGGCTTCCGTCAATCAAAATAATTACTAACTCAGGCTATTGAAATTTTGATTGACGGAAGAGAAAACCCATAGTTCTGCAGTCGTCGCTCATCGTCCGGGTAGTGTAATTTTGACAATGGGTAAAAGTGGTTCAAAATGGAATATCAAAATCTATTTCACATTAAGGATCGATATCATGTGATAAAGTCGTGAATAATAACCATGCACATCAGTGAAGTGATACGATATCACTTCACGGTAAATTTTTAAACTGTCCAATGATATTTTTAAAAATAAGATATTTTTGTATCGCCCTTAAACATGTAATAAACAAATTATGACATTATTTCTTCCGTCTCGAAGGGATCACCATCCTATCGTGGTGGGGTAGTTTGCGTGTCTCCTTGACCCCTAGAGCTATGTCGGCTGGAGTCTTGCCACTCCTGGTAGGGATCTGTACACTTATCCCGAACAGGATGAAGGGTAGGGACCAGACTAAGAGGGATCCCCTGGCTCTCCGGGTTGGAGGTTGGGCTAAGGGCTGATAATCCTCTCCCGTTAAGCCGCAGAAACTAGAAGCAAGCCCTTATGCGCCACGAGGCAGATAGGTAACAGGACATGATCTCTTAAGAAGTAATAATCTTTATATAAATAACTTACATTTAGGAGAAGTTACGGTAGTGTGGGCTGTTGGCCATTTTGGTTTCATGGTGGTAACAGGTGTTTGTTTGATATTTTTCTTGGTTGTCTGTTTAAAGGTGGTTGGTATTTTTGTTGTTGTTGTTGATTTTTCGGGAGTGTGGGTTGTTGCAATCTTTGTTGTTGTTTGTGTCACTGTTGATGTACTTGTAGCTGTTGTAGCTGTTGTAGCTGTTGTTACTGTAGTTACTGTGGTCGAATTTATATTTTGTTGTCCTTTAGTAATCGTGGGTTCTGTAGTCGGACATTCCTCTTCATCCTCGCCGTCAGGACAATCAACAAACACATCACAAACATGTTCCTTTCTTATACACTTTCCGCTCTTTTTGCACTGCCATTCTGTGTCGTTTTTGCAAGGACATCTTTCCTCGTCTTCTCCCCAGGAACAGTCTTTGTAAAAGTCGCAGCGGTAACCCTGTGGAATACATGAACCGTCTTTGCATGTAAATCCTTGGCACGAGTTATTTGCTGTGGTCACTTGCGTTGGACAGTTTTGATTTTCATCTTCACCTTCGCTGCAATCTGATACACCATCGCATAGAAACCTACACACGTGGAATAGCCAATCAAAAATCAGAATAGGCAATGTGCATCAAAGCTAACAAAGCATGATGGGAGATGACACTCGAAGATGAAATGTATTATTATATCCACATCCACTGGATCGGGGGTAGAAGGGGAATATTTCAACTTAAGATATTCCGTATTCCGCTGTTCAAGTATTGATTGAGAGCATCATT
>JAAAQI020123951.1:0-15094 GCA_011800005.2 Stichodactyla mertensii
TGGAGATTAATTTTTCTTTCTCAAAACCTAACACAGATCCAATATCAGAGAAAAACATCTCATAGTGATTTTGAAGGGGAACTGTTATTTTTCGATCAAGGGAACTGTAAGTGAGCCATGCACGATCTTTATATTGAGACTGCTTGATCAAGTCATTCATCTTATCCACAAGGTTCTCTACAGAAGCGTAATGCCCTGGGGGTACGATGTAGGCTTCTACTTCCACCTCCTTTTTGATATAAAATTGGTTCCAAAAGTTGTCATGCACGTTGTTCCAACTATGGGGGTAATGAATCTCGGTTAAAGCAACCTCCCATTCATCGGTATGTGAAATAGATTAAGGAAGCCGCACTCTAAATTCCGATAAGGTATTAGAAGGAAAGACATCCATACTGCTATTCGAAAGCAGCCAGAGGTAAAACTGTGTGTTCTCCATATCGATACCTGGGCTGATATGAAAGCACAACGGTTATGCTTTATTATTTATGCACCAAACCAGGCTTAGATTTTTTAAAACTTATCTTATTGGTTCTTAAAAAAAGATTACAATTTTTGCACTTGACTAGCAGGGATCCAGGAATTAAATTTATCTGGGTACCCCCTCCATTTCACGAAGACTTCATTGACCCGACCCTTTAATTTACGTCGTTTCAGCACTTTTTCTATGTGGTAAACATCATCTTCCTTTTCGAATTTTTGAAGCTCTTGCTCATAGAAAACGCCATCGATCACCTCTCCTTGTTGATCTTTGATACGGTAGACAGGTGGGTGTCTAGGGACTCGCTCTGCTACAGTGAATATCTCGATACTCCAATTGGCTTTATAACCCTTATCAAATATTTTCTTTGCTTTGCTGATTCTCACTTGATCTCCCACTTGAAACTTATAGCGAATGGGAGGAGAAATGGATTTCCCATACAAGGTATGCCATACCACATTTTCATTCTTTTTGGTGACTTGGTTGGGTTTCATCTGTATACCTCGATGAAATGAGTTGTTTTAAGACTTGAGCAAATCGGGAAGAATGTGAATGTACTGATGCGTATTATTGTAGGTAAAGTATTTTTAGAGTTTAGCTTTCAGAGTCTGATTAAATCTTTCAATCGAGCCGCACTTAATTTCTGAATGTGTGGTGAAAAAATGAATGCCTTGTTCCCTCAAATAGTTTTGGAAAATACGGTTTAAAAATTCTGTTCCTTTATCGGTCTACAACTTTTTAGGTTTTCTTCCTGATTCAAGAATCTTGGCAAAAGTGTCTGTTATCTCACGTCCTGATTTGGTTTTCAAGGGAATAGCCCATCCATACTTGCTCAAGACATCAATGCAGGTCAACCAATACTTATAACCTTTGTTAAATGGACTCAACGAACTCAAATCGACCAAATCGGCTTGAAATTGGTCATCCTTGCCACCTACAATCACTTGGTTTCGGGGAAATCTATGTTGTACAGGTTTGTGAACAGAATACGTTTCTTGTTTCTCGAGCTTCGATTTGCTTATACGTCACTTTTTTGAACCCTTTATCTTTTAAAGCATGGTAGAGAGCACCCACACCCGAAAAACTTGCTCCACTTTTGAGGTCATAGTAAATCTTGTGGAGTTCGTCTTCCATCGGTAAATTCCGAATTTTCCACTATGATTTGACCACCACAGCAGGCTAGGATACAGCGAACTTGGTTAAATAGTTGTTCTAAACCAATTTGATAAGAAGGAGAAAAACACCCCATTTTAACGCACACCATGAAGGTCGGATAGAAATGATCTCAGATTTGAGAGTGCGACTTGTTTTAAAAAAGGTATTCCAACAACTGCTCCCATTCCCTCTCGGTAAGTCCTAGTTCTTCAGCGAATCGAATGCAGGCCAGTAATCTTCCCATGTGGGACTTGGTATCGACTTGAGAAAAAAGAAGGATCAGAGTTTGAACCCGGTTCTTAGAAATAATATCTTGATTGAATTCTTGAACTAGAGAACTCCAGTTAAGTGAAAAATCGATTTGGAGAGCTACTCTTCTGAGTAATTTTAAATAAACTTTTTGAGCTGTTGAGCACAATGACCCCATGTTAACGATTCAAAGACTAGACTGAAAATGACAGGGTGAAATAGCTTTATTGGTCTTATATAGGCTTAATAAATCATAAATATTTGATTAAAAAAATAGATGACTTATTACTAAAAACAGATATACACTCCTCAACAGGGGATCGAACCCTGGTCTCTCACGTGACAGGTGAGGATACTAGCCACTGTACTATTGAGGATTAGGATAAAAATAATTGTGAAATAAAAAGTTATAGTTCTCACCAGTCGGATTCGAACCGACGACCGACGGAAAGTAATTATTCACTCTACAGTCCGCCGCTCTACCAACTGAGCTATGGCAAGTCTTATCTACACATAATTCACTTAAATTGCACTTGACTGTTCATGAGAGTTTGAACTCACTTAATTTGACATCGAGTTCCATAGGTTCTTCATGTTTCCTAAAAAATTCTTCAGGACGGGTACCACATCTCGAGTTTTGACCTGTTCATTGGATAGAATGATTTGAACTTTTTCAATCAGACTGAGTTCGTTATCCAGACCAACCAGCTGACAGAGTAAAAGATATACTGAGGTCCATGGCATTTTGTAAAGTTCTTCTACATAGGTTTTCCACGAGTAGTGAAGAGGAAGATTCATCATATAACACACGCCAAGCACTTGTCTCCAAATCTCTTCCCCCTCAACAGCATCTTTGGCTTCATCGTAAAATAAATTCCACGAGTCTTCTTCGGTCAGCATTAAACAATCGTGATATCTTTGACTGGGATGATTTACTTCGCAGCCATAACACTGTTTCTTTTGTGCTGCATAGATAGGTTCCACACACTGATCCGCATACACCAGATGAAAAATGTTGGAGAGTAAAAAGTAAACTCGGTTTCTTTCATGCATATCGACTTTATCCACGAACATACTATTTTCTGGTTTTCTCGCCATCTTGGAGTGTTTGAAAAGTTTTTCAGGGTTTCAATTCAAATGACCCGCGCACTATAAATCGATTCGTACAACAAAAGATTGCCCGAATGTGTCTAACAATGAATAATTACGTCACTGGGTCGTCATGGTAACGAAATAACAACACCTTACCGTCCTTACCGTCATTTTATGCTAATGTTTTGATGAATATTTAATGTGCCCGTCCTTACCGTCATTTTACCGTCGTTTTACCGTCAAAAACCGGGGTCGTGAACCGAATTGCCTACTACTAGTGTTTCTCGGCTTCATGACATTTGGTGAAGAATCCAGGTATACAGAAGGTAAGCCATGGTGTCACTGTTGTTAGAAGCACCTATGTAAGCGCATCAGATTTTTTTGTTCGTTAATCCCTGTTTACTTTTTGTGCTCTCACATTGCTGTTTTTTCCCCCCTCTTGTACTACATGTGTCCTTGTGTTCATAATGGGTCTATTTTCCTTTGTGTTTTCAACGGTATTAGATTGAGTGATCTGTGTCTTAGCGTAAGCAAAGCTTTGTTTAGTTTTTCACCATGCATTTGAGATCAGGACGTAGCCTTGCTCCTAGTAAGAAATCTTGTTCAAATCCTATTCACACTAAGAAAACAAAATCAGTTAAAATGGAAGAAACACCTGAAACTACAGGAGGTTCTACTGGACTACTCATAGAAACTCTTAAGGAGTCATTTGAAAGGTTACAAACTGCCTTTAAAGAACAAGCTACTAAGACACATCAAGAGCTTTTATCAGTAAATTCAACTCTCAAAGAAAACGCCAAAACGGGCACAGCTCCGAAAGGAACATCTGCTTTAGGCAGAAGCCCAGGTTTTTCTGGAAACGAATCAGAAGCATTAGAATTTTTAGATCAATTTCTTTCTTTTTTTTTTTTAATTTTATGCTTGGGAAGAAAAACAAAGGCTTGCAGCTTTTCCGATAAGTTTAACTGACGGAGCAAGAACTTGGTATTTTACTCTTGATAAGAAATTTTCTACCTTTCATGAATTATGTGATCTTTTTAAGGAACGTTTTCTCTCTAAGAGTGATGATTGGGTTTTAAGACAACAATTGAATTCTAGGAAACAAATGCCTAATGAGTGTGGCTGAATTTTGCATGGATATTCTTAAAAGGTGTCAGTGTCTTGGTATACCAAAGAAAGAACAACTGCATTTCTTTATTCAGGGGTTGATTCCCGAGATTAGTAATTATGTTATTCTATCCCAACCTAAAACTATGGAAGAAGCAGTTTCATCTACTAAAATAAGATCTACTATTAAGTCAGATTCAGTTGCTAGTGTTACTTTGCAAGACATACAGGATTTGAAACATGAGAAGTTAAAAACAGTTTCAAAACTAACAGCACAAAATGCAGCGCAAGTAGCGGCTTTTGACCAGCAAAGTTCTGCGCCTGCGGCCAGTGAAACATTGACAGTTGATCAGATTAAGGACATAGTAAGAAAAGAAATGATGAGAGCCAATAGTTCTTCAAGGCCAAGTAATGATAATAATTTGTCCTTTAATGATGGAAGAAATTTTAGTAGAGCTACTAAGACAACGGATGGAACAGTTATTTGTTTTAAGTGCCAAAAAGTTGGTCATATTTCTAGGGTTTGCCCTGAGCAAAACAATGGGCATGGGATTGACCAATACTCTCGATTCTACAGAGAAAATCGCATTTTTCATCTTCAAAAATCTCAAAACTCGTTTTCAGTTGATTATCACCAGGGAAATGGCGAAGGGGTTCGAAAAGGGGGATTCGGATGCGAATAATGGCCGCGGAAAATTCAATTTTGTGTAATGATTCAAAGGAACTTTCAGTAACTTCAGTTGTGAATGATTCTAACATGAAACCTGTTAGGGAAAAAAAGAGCAAATTAAACTCTATGGTTTTACGAAGTTTAAAAGGAGCTGTCAGAAAAAGCTCAAGGCCAAATAAAGCTCTAATTGATGGAAACAAGCTTTGTTCCCAAGATTGGAAAAATGACAGTGATAAATTTAATGAAAAGTTCACACCAACAGTTACTGATAACACCTCGGTTAGTCGTTTATTAAGGATCAGTCATATCGCACCCCCATCGTATATGAGTGAACTTAAGAGCGATCGTACTAACAACAATGCCAATTCTACCTGCCGACTAGGCTCATTTGCATCTGAAAGTGTCCAGGATGGCACACCTGGCCAAGTAACATCTATTGAACAAACTAAGCCTATTGAAGGTTTAGATATGGATAGGTCAACTGTTTTCGATATTCAACAGACAGTAAGTGCTCAAGCAATTTCTTTGAATCAGGCATGCCCTTTTCGAGATTTTAGTAAGCTAGTTCTTACTGGTATTGTGCATTTATAATTTTGTTAGGATTTGTATCACTGGACTCTATAATTCCACTAAGTATATCTTAGGTGTTTTGGTAATGGTTAAGGCAATGAGTAATGCAGCTTTTCGACCAATACGCCAAGTTGTTTCAGTGATAGAATTAGGAGCAGAAGCATCGATGTCACAATCGGATGAAGTATTTCCAGTAATTGAGAGTAATATCCATGATCAAGATAAAGTTTGTCAAGTTAAATTTATAGATGAAGCAACAAGTATGTCTATTTTAGGAATTATATATGAGCAATTGTATTCACTCTTAAAAGGTGCTGGCGATATTTTGTCTTTGATAAGTGTGACGTTATTGAAGAAATTACCTAGGGTAATGAAAACACTTGAAAAAGAGGGTATTACGCCACCCTCTCGTGCTGGTGACGCACAGTGTAACCAAATTATTGGAGGAGTTTGTGTTCCATTTACCAAAGAGGAGCAAAAGTTACCACCTTGGACAGGAACATTACTTCCTCGTAGAGTAAGGTTCGTTTTTGATCCAGGTATAGCAGGAATACTAAGATCTCACTAAGTTTTTTTATTGCCGATAGTGACGAAAACGATATGGTATCTTGGTCCATTGATGTTTCTCTTGTTTATCAACGACATTCAAGATGGCCTGGAGTGTACCTTATGCCTTTTTGCTGATGATGCGTTACTTTACCATGCCATTACTGATGATGATTATGATACAATGGCTTTGCAAAGGGACTTAGTTAAACTAGGACAGCGGGCTGAGAGATGGCAAATGGATATTAATCCTACTACAATGTATAATGCTATAAGATGACTGTACACAGGAAAAAGTCTCCAATACAGAAAGATTATATCTTAAATAACAAGTCCCTATCAAATGTTAAACATCACCCCTATTTTGGCCTATCTCTGTCTGGTGACTTGTGATGGAATTCTCATGTGGACAAGATTGTCAAGAAAGCAAGTTCAGTTCTTGGCTTTGTGAAAAGGAACTTATATCCCTGCTCGGAAGATACCAAGCATGCTGCTTATACTACACTTGTGAGGCCTCATTTGGAGTATGGCTCAGAAGTGTGGGATCCTTACAGACAAGTACAAGTAGACAAGATTGAAGCAGTTCAGCACCAAGCAGTTCGTTTCATTAAAGGAAATTATAATTGGAACTCTAGTGTTACTCAGATGCAGAAATCATTATCACTGGATCCTTTAGAAGTGAGACGGAAAATACATTGCCTTCAAACATTCTACTTAGCAATTAACAGGAACATTTGTTTGCCAATTCCTAATTATTTTCTTTACTCAACCCGATCAACAAGGAATTTTTCAGTTAATACATATAATGGTGACTAAATGAATTTAGTCAAAGTTAAAACTTGAGGCATGTCTGTGGCTGATATAATTCATGGCAGATCCTAGCTGTGGTTGCTTTTGTGCTACTTGTTTCTGCTGCTTATTGCCAGGTATTTGCATACTCTATGCTGGATTCCCTGTGCCTTTCGCGGTCCACTAGTCAGCAGTTATCCAGAATCTGTGGGGTGCCCCTTCCTCTCTAGAGCTGTCATTGCCCTCGTGCTTTGCTGCAGCTTTTTGCTTGAAGTATTTGCTTCCCCCACCACTCCCAGGTAATTACATACATAGAAGGTAAGTATACTTCCACTCAAAGTGGTCAGTGTGATGGGTGCCAGGTGGTGGACTGTGGGTGGTCTCCATGGTTACCACCTTGCCACAGGGGACACACGCGTCCTACTGGACAGCAATGAGGCACCTATGCCCATCCTCATCATTGCTGATGAGGTTTAATTCAACCCAAAGCTCGTTGTGATTTACTAGATCAATAAGGGACTGGAACAGTTTACAAATGGAAGTAAGAGCACAGGGTGTATTAAGTGAGAATTTAAAGAAACTATTGAAGTGAAATGGATTTTTGAATTATACTAGAAATTGTATATAAATTTTTTTAGTAAAATTTTTTAAAATTCAATTAATTTCCTTTGAGTCACATTTATATTATTTATTGTTTCCATTCTAAGTATAAATTATAGTCATTTTGGCATAATCTTTTAACATTTCGAATTAATTTGTACATAATTTTTATTTATATATTTCATTTGTACCTTCCCTTGATACAAAAGTGTTCGGAAGTAATAAAGTAGAAGTAGAAGAATATTGAAATTCGTAAGTACAAACATCTAACTCTTTTTTTCTTAATCTTTATCTCCATCACATTACCTTTCCTTAAAAGAAAACTTACTTCCTTTTCTATTTCATTTATCTCCTCCTTAGTGAAGAGTTTACTGCTGGCCACTAGGGCCAGGTCCCTTAATTACAACTGCTGACCGGCTCAGGGAGCAGTCCGCTATATTGTTTCAGGAAATGGATGTTCTTGTGACATAAGCTATATTTTTGCCGTACACATAATTTCTTTAAGTCCATTCATTATTATTTTATTCCTCATTATCCTTAGTTAAGTCCCTTTTACTATTGTTGCTGGATATTTACGTGTAACAGAATCTCAGTTTCAGCTTATTTCATTATTCATTGTATTGCTGTAGCACTTCCTCATCTTTGTCATTAAAACTATTTGACATTGAACAGCGCATTTCTTCAGTTAGTATGTGATGCTTGTGAAAAGCTATCTCAAACAATGAACCAGGGCTCTCAGGTTAGAGCCCTGTGGAGATGTAATATGTTGGCCCTGCACCACAAATCAGAATGCCACCAGGATGTGCCCAGTTAAGGAGCAAGCATTCAACCAACCCCAGCAAGAGGGTTTAATAAATGCCCTGACAACCTCTGATTGAACGCAAGTACATGTACAAACATCTGACTGTTTTTCCTATAACACTCACACACACTCTGTCTTTTCATTTTACAGCTTTCACGTACCACATTTATGTCTTCGGAGATACTAACACTATATAAAGTCACAACCTCTTAATAGAGAATTCAAGAAATCGATAAAGACTGTCCCTTTCAGGATCCTTTGTTCTAAAATCTTGAAGGCTATAATGGAGGCCTCAAAAACAATTTTTATTGAAGAAGACAGAGGTAAGATCTGATCTTAACTCCATGTGCATACTAAGTAAATCCTTTTTACAATAAATTTCATTTTTTAATGAACATTGTCCTTAAAAAGATGTGTAGGATTAATCTTTATGTCCATCACATTACCTTTTGCTTAACTCAATATTCAAGTTCAGCATGTTAACACTTTTCTCAGTTTATAATCCATATATCCTTATCTTGCACTTTGATTCTCTCACTTAGTCTTAGTCATACTTTTCATTGTTATTTTTCACACTAGATCATCTTCTATTATAATCATTGTAATTAGCATAATTTCTGCTTATATAATAATACCTTGTAATCATTCACTTATGATTACTCTACTGAAGATGGCAGTTGTACTAGCCGAAACATGTCTAGACTAAAAAAGATAATTGTATATCTAAAGTTTGTTATTTTACTCATGCTCACAAGACCATATGGAAATGTATAGGATTGCCTGACTTCTCAGTCTAATCTTCCTGTTTACTCACAATACTTCTATATTCAGACCATATATATTTCTCAAAAACTGGGCTTTTTTTATAATTCTGCAGAGCTCAACAAAATTACCGCCCAAAATTGTATGGTAGGATATTGGTCACTTCTACTTCTAAGAAAAGAACAGTGAAAGAAAGCATATTTTATGTTTGTTTCATGTTCATAAATCTACATTTAAGTAAAAAATACTTTACAAAATGGAGCAAAAATCAAGTCGTTGATCATGAGTTGACTGATAATGCTTTTGTATTTGATAATGAAATGACAGAAATTAGACAGTATTCTAGAGTTGCCTTTCAACAGAGTGATAAGACAAAGTACAAAGTCAGGATTCCCACTCATCTGGAAAAGTAAAATTCTAAGACTTTTCCTTGACTTTTCCATGACCAAAAACCATTTTCAATGACAAAGATGCACACTTCTCTAGTCCTTTTAATCAAAAAACACATTTACATGGACCATACATAGGTTAACAAAAACATAATACCTCTTATTTCTTATACTGTTTTTAGTGTCTTCTCTTGGCAATCAATATTGTGTGTTCTTCCTTGTTAATTCTGTATGCTGTCATGTAATATTCTGTGTGTAAAAATGGAATGAAGTCCTACGTCCTACTGTATATAGAATTATATAATAGGAAGCCTTAGGAAGCTTCATTTAGGAGTCATCTATGAAATTACATAATTGCCACCAATTGAAAACAAATTTGAGGAAAATGACAAAAATTCCCTGACTTTTCACTGACTTTTGGCACATTTTTATGATTTTCCTGACCAAAATCAAAATTCCCTGACAATTCCCTGACCTTGAAAAAAAAATCAAAATTCCCTGAAAGTATAAACAAACACTTGTTAAAACTGTCTCAGAACCTTTCATCCATTTGTGGCTTATTCATATTAATAGGTCACCTTTCCAGAATTCACTTGTATGATCACGAAACAATGGTTCCAAGTCAAGACTGAACAATTGATTCTTTTATTTATCAAGGCCAACCTCAACTTGAAATCATTGTTTCATGATCATCCAAGCGAATTCAGGTGTATTGTGACCTTTATCATTGCTGTTGACTTTATTTTCAAACATAATCCCAAATTTTCTATGAAAAAAACGGACCTTAAGAAATTATTTTTATTTGCTACAGCTGAGACCCATTTTCTTTTTAATGGTAAGTGTTATGACCAAGTCGATGGAGTAACCATGGGCTCTCCTCTAGCACCTATCTTAGCTAACCTTTTTCTTGGCTTCCACGAAGAAACTTGGCTTAATAATTTTGACAACTCTCACCTTTTATTGTATAGGCAGTATGTCAATGACACCTTTTGTGTTTTTAACAATGAACAGGATGCTATGTCATTTTTTGATTTTATTAATTCTCAGCATCCGAACATTAAATTTACTTTTGAGAAACAAACTGACTGCAAACTTTCTTTTTTGGAAATATTAATTAACACTTCTTCGAGTGACTGTGTGTTTTATGTTTTTCATAAAAAAACTTACACTGGTCTTTTAACTAATTTCTTTAGCTTTACTCCGTTCTGTTATAAAAACGGTCTTATCCAAATTCTTATTGACAGGATTTTTTAAATCAACAACACATCATCCAGTTTTCACAATCATCTTTCAGATAGTCTCAAGCGTAATTCTTTTCCTTTATACATCATTGACAAAACTTTTAAGCAGTATCTTAATAAGTCTTCTGTTCAAAGCCGCAACATAAATGATGATAAAAATACACACTATTTTAAGCTTCCCTTCATCGGTCACTATTCTAGAATAACAGAACTAAAACTCCGACAACTGCTCAAACATTTTTGTAAAACGGATCTTAACATCAAATTAGTTTTTACTTCTTTTAAAATCAAAAACATGTTTAGTTTTAAAGATCGTACTCCTGATGCTCTTAAATCCCTAGTAGTATATCAATTTACTTGTGCAGGATGTAATTCCTGCTATATTGGTGAAACCAGTCGCCATTTTTCTACAAGGATTAAAGAACACACAGTGAGCGATAAAAACTCACATATTTTTAAGCATTTTTCTGAATCTCCTTCCTGCAAAAATGTGTACACACCTTCTTGTTTTACTATTTTAGACACAGCCAACAATCCCACTGATCTTAAACTTAAAGAAGCCTTGCATAAGTAAGAATAAGCCCAACCTTAATAAACAAGTCAATCACTTCAATATTTTTTTAGCTTTATAACTTCCATTGCATTACCTGTAATGCATGATGTCATTATTGTAAATAATTTATTCACAATCTACTGTAGCTTATCACATCACTGATTGTAACTCACTCTTTCTATTAAACTGATGATGGCATAATCATGCCAAAACATGTCTTTCAAAAACGTTGTTGTATTTATTCAAGTTATATCTTTTTTGCTACTATCAAGACCTTTATCATTGTGTTTGAAAAAAATACATGCATGTTGTCATGGCAACCTGGCTTTTTCATAACCTGATTTATAAACATTGATACCATTCTGAAAACATTCAATTTAGAGAATTTATTCTTATGAAGCCCTTCTGCCCAGTGTTTCTGGCAGAATAGATACGTTTGAATATTGGTTTATAAGTAACTTAAATATTTAAGGACGCTGGACGCTCCATGCCACAATCTATAGGAGGCCCGTACTAACTGAAACGTAAATAACATCCCTTAGCTCAAACTCTAGAGCTCAAGAATCATTTTAAAGTTTATATTCAATGATTTAATATTCTATTAACTTTTTTTTGTGTGACAAGCATCATTAAAGAACATTTTATTGAATAATTTTGATAAATTCAAAATCACAGTACAACTTGAGCTTTGAACAAACTTGAATAGCAAACTTACTCATTTTTCCAGCTGGTGATCAAAGAAAGAGTCTTCGTAAAATTTTTGATGATTCTATACTACAGGGGCTTTTTGCTTCACATTTTGCGTCTTGTACAAGGTCGCCATATGCACAGAATTTGAGTGGACGTCCCCACACCATACAAGCCTAAAAGCTCGCAAATTTCCTTTCGTTGAAAGCTCGTCTCCATCTCTAAACGTTTGAAGACTTCTTCACTAACATGAATCCCCTTCCAGTCTCCTTGAAGCTGCAAAACTTGACATTCTTTCTACTTTCATCGTAGACTATAGCAGCATAGTTCTGGCGCTAATGTGATTCCAACTTGAAAATGATGCGGAAGAATTAAAAATTTGGATAACTTCTTTCTCAAAATAGAGATAAAAAGCTTGATAATTCATTTTTTGAGCGTCTTGGAAGCCTTAAAGATGAAAAACAAGGCCCAAATGAGCGCTTTTTGGTCGGGAAGACAAACTTCAACACCCCTTTTTCGACCTTGATGGGCAAACTGATAACCTAACAACAGACCACACATGATAAACAAAGAACATATGAGTCCATTGGGAGAACTTAGGATTCAATCAAAAAAACAATTCCCTAATTCAAACCTTATCAACTAATTTACACATAAATCTTAGTGTAATGTAAATTATCACTAACTGTAACCAATCATTTACGCTTTTGAGATGAAATTTTAGGGTTAATTCGGAAAAAAGAGCAGATAAAAACTCGATAAAGTTGGGAGAAACGATAGCACAGGGAGACCACTAGATTATGATGTTTAGTTGGAAGTTCATACTCTTAGATTTTTCTTTAATGCTGTGAGAAAAGTATATACATTAAAAAAGCCTGTTCTTGCGTTCTAATATATGTTTTTAGCTTCATACTTGTCAATCTGACGAATATTAACAGGCTAAAAACATTTGATGGGAAAACATTGAAGGCGTGTCGCTTGGTCAGTTGATCCCTATTTTGATTGGTCAATATTCTGTAGCGTCCTTTCGTAATCTTTAGTAGCCTTTAAGTAACATCTCACGAAGATTAAAATTTAAACTTTCTAAAATAAAGGACCATGGTTTCATGGTTTTGTCGGAATCATTGAGGCTGTGCATGGCTACGTAGTTCATCACGGCGGTAGCTCTTTATCGACTAGCTAGAATCTTACAAAACCTTTGGGAATAAGAGCTTTGTTCCATTGCGTTTACACGTGCTATGCAAACAAAAGACAAAGAATTATTCCCAAAAGATTTGAATTGTTCAAAGCCTACATAGCAACGCGTTAGCTATTGAATGCGTAAGTTGATAGAAATTTGTGAGCTAAAACAAAGATATTATATGCAAACACTGATTCAAAATGCTTTACAGTGACTTAAAGACTTCCTTTGTTTTTATTACATTGGCCAGGTTTGGACGGCATGATATTTATCCGACAAAAATTACCATACTATTATTCAGCTTCAGGATTTTCTCAGATACTGTAGGGTTGTGGCAAAAACTGCTTGATTTCGTGGAAAGTGGTTATTATTTCGGTTACTTTTCTCCCTGATCAAGCAATTAATGTTTAATAAGGGTGGACATTCTCAGAGTCACATGCATTTAATTTTTTGGAATTACGTGACAAAATCTAGTCTTTTGAATTCTTCGTAATCGTAAATCGCAGTCGTGTAAGCAGCATTAAACAACTCATGAATAATTAATTGTGACCATGGAGGAGGTTGTAAATTCATACAAAACGGCTGCTCATGTTGTAAACATTACTTAAAACCCAGCATCATAATTCATGGTTCCGATACTCGGTAGTTACTGTTGCTATGTCCCACAAGTCCAACGAAGTCTGCTAGAAAACTGATCGCAAACAGATTTGTACATTTTGTTGGGATTTTAAAACAGTCTACAGAAATGAGAATCAAATTCAAGAAATGAAAAAAACATTTGTGAAAACAGTCAGTTTATGATGCTGTTTGTGGAACAAGATGTATTCCACTGGGAAAACCAGTGCTACAGTGATTGGTTGGCTATTGTTTGAGCCGGAACCATCAATCGTAAGCTGTGATCAGAAGATTTTGTTTCCTAACGACTATGATTACGATTACTAGGCGATCACTTCCGATCGAGTGTGAACCTGAGAAAACGTAATCCTAATCGTAATCATAAGGATTGACCAATCACTATTCTTGTTGACACTCCTTCATCGCCATCACCCATCAAGTGTCCGGAAAATACAAGATGATGATGCTTACGATTTTTGCATAACTTACAGGATATAATAGTAGGTCACATCAGAATCTCCTTTGTGTCATTCGATGAAGTTAGAGAATTATAATTAAAATTCATTTTGCGTTTTTCTCACTCAAATTGCGCATGCCTTCCCCACCTTCGCCACCTATTTTTGTTATCCATGTCTTGCATATTTTAGTGTTGTAGAATGATTTGTAGATGTATATGGCAATTGCATTTGTGTTTGAGCAGCCCACAAGCCCGGTTCTCACTAGCGACGCAAGCATAAGCGCAAGCAACATACGCAGCCAGTACTGCATTTATCACCGAGGTGTGAGAAAAGACAAGCAACGCTAATGAGCAGTACCCTACTGAGTCTGCGTATGTTGCTTACGATTACGACGCTAGTGTGAACAAGGCTTTACAATCCGGATAAATTTACAAAAAAATCCAAAACTCAGTCGTTGTAAGCCGAATCTTTTATGTTTTTCGGCTGAGTGCAAAGAGATAAAGGTCGTGGATTATTATGGATTTGGTGCTTGTTCAGGGAAAGAATACTCAACGATCTTGAATGGGTCCTAACACCCCTAGAGTCTGCTTTAAAAGCATGATTAATCGGTGCATCGGCTAGCGGTCGCCACACCCGTCAAATAAGCACTCATCCAAAGGAGGATAGCGGTGCAAACTAGAAGTTCATAATTGGCGCGAACCAGGGAGGTCCCACCTCCCTGCACGAACTAAGTAAAAATCTCCTGATGTTCGACCCCTAAATAGAAATTTCCAAGTTAACCGCACAAACGCTGAGTACCAAGCATCTCATCAGCAGCACAAAATCTATTTTTATTTGAGAATGACGAAAGTAAATGCTCTACATGCTATGAAATAATTATGGTTTGCGCTCATTTAATCTTTCTAACGTCTCCCACATGACCAATAGACAGAAATCTAATTTTACTGATCCAAGGGGTTAATCTTACATGGTCTACGGGCCGACTAACCGGTCTTCCTTTAGGCTTCGGCCGAGCTCCCTGATTACTCATTATGGATAGCGGTATAGGTCCCTTGCAGCACGTCGGAATGCAGATGAATTTGGAGGGCAAGACAAAAAAATCTCAACTCCAGAGAACCAGAAACCTATTGTCTTGCCCTCCAAATTCAGCT
>JAAAQI020123962.1:0-15089 GCA_011800005.2 Stichodactyla mertensii
TCTGGCTTTTGGTAATTCTGATAATCCTGTAAGTGTTTTTAGCTGGTTTTTCTTTAATTCTATATAATCTTCATGGTTTAACGATCTCGTTCTGCCCCCCCAAAAACGCAAAGCATTATGGGGATGTGAAAGTGGCGAATAATGTTTTCTGTTTTAAAACAGGCGTAGTGTCGAATCACGATGGTATCAATTCTGGTCACCATTTCCAGGAAGGCAACATGATTTCTTTTGCAATTTCTTTTTCCCAGTCCTCAATATATTTTTAAGAATTAAAGCGAGCGTACATTTCCTATAAACAAATACATACGGTTGATAACAGAAAAAGCCAATCACATTCTAAATTAGAGTATTTCCAAGTTGTCTTATATGGCTCTAAGTAGGAAAATCCCCAACGATGCGTAAATTCTGGGTCCTGGAAGCTGAAAAGTCCCCTCTACTTTGGGCGTAATGTTTTCTCATTTCAGATAGTTCCCTTTGATTGTGTTTCTTTGTTTCTCGAAAACGCTAGATAAACACATTAATATGTATGAACCTCAAACAAAGATTCTTATTCCCATGCCAAGAGGAGACACGCGCTCCGAAATGGTACGTCCAAAGTCTATCCCATTTTGGATTTCAGGCTCCGATTTGATTCGCGGGTTCTGGAATCCAGGTTCCTTAACATGGAACGTGTTTTGGAGTATTTAGCGCTATTTTATAATGAGTCTTGCCTCATTATTCTAGTATTGTTCGGTGCGAAAATGTCAGTTTACTTTACTGAACCCGATTAATGGCTGCGGCATGACCTTGCGTTGCAGAGATTGACATGGCTAACTCATAAGATTTGGTTAATATCCCGTCAAGAAATCAAATTACTGTTTAAAAATCGATCGGAAAAGGGAGAAAAGAGACGGCCACACTGGATAATGCTGGATGGTGTGCAATCATTTTTGAAGAATTAGTGAGTGGTAACATGCAGGATGGCGTCCTTGTGATCAATGGCAGACAAAGGGAATTCAAACTGACGGTCAATAAAATAAGTTCTTGATCAGTATTGATGGTTAGTGCTGTTATTTCAAAGTGATAAAAGCGAAAGCTACGTGGCAGTTTAATAGCTATTAGTAAGATAGAGTCCCGAAGAGGAAAATGCAATCTATGTGGTCGTTTCCCGAAGTTATTTGCGCTGGAAAAATGGGATTTGCATGCACTGCGACTTTGATTTAGGTCACTGAGAATGGGAATTTTTCCAACTTCATATACAAGGTCAGTGATTTTACTTCAGTTTTACTTCCGGACTTCACCCGGCAGCCTCAAAGCTGTTATTCCGCTGGCCATGTTAGTAGTTACCTGTTACAGAGGCTGTTGTTTCACTTTGTTAAATCATAATTTAAAGTCATACTAAAAATGACAGTAGATTTCCTCTATGGCCATCATTTTTCACTATATGAAAAAGAGCTCTGCGAAAATAGATCTTGTAATGCCTTAATCACCGACATTTGCCGTCAAGACAAACAGATCAGGAAGTTATTAGGGAAACGTTTTGTCTGGGTTATCAGAAAAACATGCCGTTTATTTGATTGCTTTAGACGAAACTGGTCAGGCTTAAAAGCTGTTTGCTCATTTCAACTGGCATTTTTTTAATTCTGAAGTGTCTGTGCCAAAGAGCTTGACAATCTCCCCTAGTTAGTTGTGGCATATGATTATCAGTAAGCTAGTATCCCTTTTGGAATGGTAACGCAAAAGGAAGGGTAAGTAAAGACTGCAGTCGAATTCTAAACACCTTTCTTCCATCCCTTTCTCCATCTTTGATTAATTTATCATCTAATTAATTCAACCTTTTCCTCTTATCCGATAGTTCACATTATAAGAGCAGATTTCGCATGACTGTGAAAAGCTCGCGGCACGGATACAGTCGTGACACAGTCAAGGCACGGTAAGGCACGTCAAAATTAAAATTCTAGAAAACACTACAGTCGCAGCAAGGCACCAGTTACGGCAACGATGGTGCCGCGAGCTTTTCACAGTTGTACGAAATCTGCTCTCTCTGTTCTTTATTCCCCACGATCAACTTCAAAACTGGTAAAAAAAATTAAAAATTAAAAATAAATTAAAAATTAAAAATTAAAAAAACAAAAAAACAACAACAAAAAAAAACAGTATCTAGGTTTTGGCGGTGTTAGCGTCGATGCACGTCATCCAGCATTCCACATTCCAGAGGATCCAAGGTTAGCCCATCATTCATTGCGAGTTGGATATAATATTTTACCATATTTAAGCAGCTGAAAGTAATATTTTAGAAATAGTACTAATAATATTAAAAATCAATGGTCTTAATTAGAATGCCATACCTTTTAGCGATATCTATTTTCTAAATTCTTCAAAGAAAATTAGAGTCAAAATACTGGAGTTCTCTGGAGTACTTTCAGGTTCAACACGGATCCTACAACTGGCTGTTCTTATTTGCCAAATTAGTCAACATGAGTCGAACATTAGTCGATAAAAGAAAAAGAAAACAATAAGCACGCAGTCCACATACAGAAGAACACCCCCTCCTCCAAGTACACAGACCCCCAACCGGTTCAATATCAGCACAAGGGCGTCAAATACTACAGTCACTTGTATTTTAATCCATCCCCGCAGCTGGGTTGCCGTGGATCCATCTTTTCTCGCGGTGAAGACCCTTCATGATTACAGTTCAGGAAGCGATACAAGCTTAGACAAAATGTTATCAGATTCTTAGCCCTATAGTAAAGATAAACAGGGAAATGTCAGGACTAATATCATGCCGGAATTCAACACATGCTACACAAACACGTCAATTGAACCACATTTAACAACGATCAGTCATCATGATAAATTTCCGATGACGATAGGCTATTGCGCACGCGCTCTAATTTCTTCTGATTTCTGGCCAATCCATACCGTGCGTAGTAAGAATATCTTCTTAGGGTGCCCTTACACTTGAGTATGTGCTTTGTTAGAGGTGGTGGTGGGGGGTGGGGGGGTGGGGGGGGAGGGGGTTGGGGGGGAGGGATTAGTAAAGGGGAGGTCTGGAAGGAGTGCCTTCAACTCCTTCCGCATTTCCCTTTACTCCGACCGTCCCAATGCTGGCTATGTTTGCTGACAGCCAAAAAAGAATTATTTGGTTCGGAGCGTAAAAACTGATCCTTCTAGTAAACTACTAGTTCCGCCACTGGGAAAACCGCTGCAAAGGTGACAATTCATTTCCGATTTTGAACCGTGAGACAAGACAAGCTAGCTTCGAGGAAAAACCCTCCAAGCAAAGACGGTACATCATAAGTCAAGGAAAGAAGACTTTCCACTAATGTACATAACACTAGTTTCTTTTTTCAAATATTAATTTAACCAAATCAGTTTTATTGAAGAAGTCTGAGTTTCTTATCAGTAAAAAATTTCCGTTTTGATGAACAGGATTAATACTAGGGCTTTTTCAGGCTGTGGATAGCTTTGTACAATAGCACAACTGAGGTTTTGCCTGAGCTCAGTATGAACAGGTGATAAAAGTGAAATAAAAACTTATCCGATACAAAGTGTATTCGATCATTGTAAATCATATGTAAATAACTCAGCCGAGCACTATCATTTTGAAGCAAAAGTCGCACAGAAAAAGTGTTCTCAGCGAGAATACGGCCTTGCCTGTGGAGTTTAGTAAGCAAGAACGATTACTAGTATGTTTGCCTCACTGTTTTCATGCCTTCAGGGAAACTTTTCCAGACAAAAGAAATTCAACGGAATCCGGGCAATAAACACAAGGTGGTCGAAGCGGCATTCATATCATGATTTCTTTTTTCAAAATACTTTCCAGTTTCAGGACCGTCGGCTAGGACATCCAAAGGGGAGGGGGGGGGGGGGTTCATATTTCTGCCAATCTCAGTTATTGCGACAACAGATCAACGAACACGGGAAAATGTATGGCCTCGATTCCATGGCCTTATCGCACACCTGCGACGAGATCCTCAGCTCGTGTTTTTTTTGTTTTTTGATTTTTTCTTTTTTGTCAATTAAAAAACAAAACAATAAAAACGTACTCTTTAATAACTTCCGTTTATGAACATTTTATTGCACTATTACATTATTTATGCACCCAGCTTTTCTTGTAGGAATTTACGAATAAAAGGGATAAAGAGGAGGGGGGGGGGGGTATGTTTGAACCAACGAACCATCCCTAGTGACGGGCATGAGTTTTTGTGATATATCACACGCCTCGAACCTTCCTCGTCTTACTCATCAATATAGATGCCAATTAATGCCATCAGTTTTCTGGAGTCGGAAAAAAAAAAAAGTTTAAGAAGTTTAATTTTGAAACGAAACGCAACTGAGAAAATGTATTGTAGATTCATACGAGTCTCATTCCACTTGAAAGGTCTCGAGAATGTTAAGTACCTCCAGACGAGGTAGGTGATTAATGACTCGAAGTCTTCAAAAGTACTTGAGAAATTCAAGCACCTCTCGAATCTCGAGTCCTTAATATTTATATCTTAACAACCAAGAGATGACAAATGCTGTATTTACAAGATACTCGTAGTCGCAGACTACCAAGTTGTCGGCCTTTTTCTTTCCTTCTTGAAACGAACTCCATTTTCCTTGTTTTCCTCCTAGGGAAAGACCATGCTAGCTGGCGACCTAACTCCTATTTTCCGGCATTTTTCACATACTTAAACAGCTTTGTTACTGGTTCGCAATAAATATTAATAGAAAAAAGATATAAATATTAATAGATTAATGGTATTTGAAGGGCTGTGTTGACTTCAAATACAAACAACTCGAACAGCGAGGAGTTGGACTTCTTCCTTGAGGTTAAAAGTTTCAAATGTTAAAAAAACAAACAAACCATGAATGTAAACAAACCATGAATGTAAGCAAACCATGAATGTAAACAAACCATACAAAAAAAACAACTTTCTATTTCTCCGAAACAAAGCAAAACAAAGCAAAACAAAGCAAAGCAAAACAAAACAACGACAACAACAAAACACACACACAAAAGAGAGAGAGGTAGAAACCAAGGACATTAGTCATTATGATACCACATATGGTGGTGTAATATTCATGCTGTAGTGACTCAAGAGGTCTAGCCCTTGAGACGCCCTTGAAGGCATATTGCTGTGTTCTTAACCCATGACAAACACTCAAGTCCTTACTTTGGCGCCCATACTCCGACTCTCTCGTATGACTTATATTATAGAATATTACCAGGGGCGTAGCCAGGATTTTCCTAAGGGGGAGGGGGGAGCCCAAATTCAAAAACCCGGCATTTTGTCTGACCCCTCCCAACCGCCGACCCAAACCGAAAAAAAAATATATATATATAAAATTAACCATTAAATACGAAAATTACCG
Organism: Stichodactyla mertensii; assembly: GCA_011800005.2. Lineage (NCBI taxonomy): Eukaryota > Metazoa > Cnidaria > Anthozoa > Actiniaria > Stichodactylidae > Stichodactyla > Stichodactyla mertensii. The sequence goes on from JAAAQI020123962.1 coordinate 5,341, forward strand.
TATAAATTCTCAAAAGCCGCCATTTTGTAGCCACGACGGGGGGAGGGGGCTTGGTCCCCCCCCCCCCCGCCTACGTCTCTGATTATCGACCGATCAAGAGATTCACGCTACGCTCAAAGGATAGACAAGCCTATATTGCTTCAAAAGGAAAATTTTTTTGTTTCCCAAATAGGGAACAAGTTTGACAGTTCGAATTGACAGGCACAGTGAATATTATGGGTTGGCAAACCGAATACAGTAACACTTGGGCCTGAGGGCCGAAGTAAAGAACTGAGCGTTAAGTGTCATAAAAAATAGTATATTTGATTTGAGTTTATTTTGTCAGGTTTTTACTCAAATATCCAAGTTCAAGACCATCAAGTTAAATCCAAATCCAGAAGAGCGAGCTTCGCAATACTTGGTGCTGAGGTTTCATCACGTGAGCATGCGCGCAGATCTGTGGTATGAGCTTATTTTGAGGCTAGTCTTGATGCATGTAGTAGTATCATGGGTCTCTTTTAAGATGACACTTATCAGAGCTGTGTATCATGGCTTGTATAACTGATGTGAATCAATACTACAGTATCGTTTTGTTTTACTGGTCCAATCTGTCTACAGTTCGTTCACAGAGTCGTTAGGTGTTATTAAGAGGCCATTAGGCTTTGTTCTTAAATGAAAGGTTTAACATGAAGTGAAGATGTTACAAGTCACATAAGTAACCGCGTGAAATACTCGTACTTCAGCTATTGTTTTCCAAGTCCATCAAACCCTTGTTGTCCTATTTTTCTCCTTTTAGTATATTTTTCGTTTTTCATTCATTCCTTCATTTTCAACTTTAGTTTTTTCCTTTTAATTTCTTTCTCTTGATGTGCTTTTTTTCTATTCGAGTCTTAGCGGCGTGAAAACTTGATACAAATAATGCTGTCTTAATTTTTATGAGCTTTCCTCCCTTCTAAAGCAAGAGCTAATGGCAGACAATATAGATATGTCATGCAGCGGCGGCTGAGATGCAAAAGAATGTGACAATAAGCATTGATGGTATTGTACCCGGTTGTGCTGACGCGATGACGACGATGGGACGATAGATGACGATGGGTGACGATGGGTGACGATGGGTGATGGTGATGTCGGAGGTGATATCAAAAGCAGCGTAAGAACTCAAAATGGAACATTTTAATAAATACGTAATAACTTTTTCTTACTCTATTTACAAAAAATTGTATGCAAGCATGCACCGACAAGGAAAGCAGTTAGCAACCGCAACGATAACCAGTGATAGTTGGCCATAGTCTGTGTGACGCGGCGTTTTTTAAAAGCTACAAAGGCTGCCCACTAAACCAGAGACCACATTAATGCAAGTGGCTTACGTTCTGGACATGAGAACTATTTGAGAGTCAAGGTATAGGCCTTATGACGGTTTGGGCTGCCATCCTAACGAGTAGACAAAAGGTCTTGGTTTAACAATGATACAGTCAGAAATGAATATCAAATAATTCTCGTCAAATCCACCTTCTAATAAAACGATGAACTGCAAACGTCAGTTACTACAAAAAGGATTATATTGGCGACATATGAGAGATGCAGCTGACCTAGGGAGCGAGTTAGACTCATTTTTTGTTCGCTATACATTTCTTTGTATTTTTCACGCTCCGATGACCCGTTAAAATACAAAGTAATGTATGGCAAAAAACTAAAAATGAGTCTAACTCGCTCCCTTGGTCAGCTTGCCTACTCGTCAGGATGGCGGCCCAAACCTAGTGACTAGACGTACAGTACGACGATCTAAAGCAAAATTACAGCATTTGAATTGACTGGAACTTTGTTCGTATGTACGTGAAGCTTTCTAAACCTTTTTTTACGGAAGTGATTCCTGCTGTGCTATCTCTTAATACTGCAACCTGCTCGAAATAAACGTTTCTCTGCTCGAAATAAACGTTTCTGCTTGCGCCCCAGTAAACTCGTTTTGAAGCGCATGAATGCAAGGCTAAGAGGGATTTCTTCACGGTGTGATAAAAATCGTTGATGTTTTGTTCCCTGTATTTAGTTATTCATTATACTTAGTTCTTCTTGGTCTCTCTTGTCAGTCCAGTTACTAATAACCTGTCCCAGGAAGTTCTTGAATTCCTCGCGAACTGTGTCAGGGTCTTCATCGAGGTTTGTCTGGACACACGTTACATTAGCAAGGGTTTGAGCTGTAGGGAAAACAAACGGGGAAAATTTAATAAACTTTCCAAACAAGTAAGTTTTTACTGATACATTTAACTATAAATTAAGCGATAAATATAAAAGACTACGCTTCAAAATTAATAAATAAATGTGCTAAATTATTTACTTGACTGTTCTTTGTCATGTCGCTGATTTTATTTGTCTTACTATTGTTCTATAGTACTCATTGTACACATTGTTTTTATTTTATATATAGCCCTTTGATTTTTTACTTTATTTTTTGACTTGATAATAGACTATATTACTAGTCTGCCACAGCACAGCATTGCAATCTGAGACTGTTATCTTAGTTAAATAGCATCAAACAAAAGACGTCTTTTGTTCGTTGTTATTTAATTGGATAACAGTCCCAGAATGCAAAATTGCAGAATGCAGAATTTCAAAATTACAGGAAACAATTCGACAGAATTTTTAAAAGTCGAGATAATACAAATTCGCAAGGTTCACCTGGTGGTCACAATAATATATTCCGCAGTTTGCTTGAGGATAACATTGGCCTCTAGCTTCTGATGTCTCCATACTTTGTTCACAAGCTACCATAGGCATTGGTCTTTCTAATATCTCCAAATATTTTACCCAATTCGCAGAAAAAAACAATTACTGGCGCATAGTTCAAGCCGGGCTTGAAGACGCATAACTGCAAATTTCTCGGAAATCGGACAAAGTTTTGATGTAAAAAGACGCGATTGAAATTCATGCCCGTCAAACAAATCAATAGGTGCGGGCCACCTTAACTTTATAGTTAAATTTATCTACCGCTGGAAATCACTCGCCTGTAGAAGGGAGAGCGGCTTCTATGCATAAGGGGGGTGGGGGTGCAAATCACTCGCCTGTAGAAGGGAGAGCGGCTTCTATGCATAAGGGGGGTGGGGGGTGCAAATCACTCGCCTGTAGAAGGGAGAGGGGCTTCTATGCATAAGGGGGGGGTTGGAAATCACTCGCCTGTAGAAGGGAGAGCGGCTTCTATGCATAAGGGGAGCAGGGGGTGGGTGGGTGGAAATGTTTTAAAATTACGACAACATAATTTGCACTAATAAAATCTATTCTAAAGCTAGCTCATGAGATCCCTCTTGACGACTGTTTTGCTCCCACCCCCTTCCCCAAAAGAAAAATTCTTCCCACCAGATAAAACTCAGCAACTCTGAGGTCTTTGTCGAACGTAGAGCATTTTTGACTTACGGATTTGAGTTCTAACACGGTCCTGGGCCATTGGTTTACGATGAGCGAACACGATACACTGTGATTCCCTGAGTCCTGGTACTTGAATAAACTGTGTATACCTTATAAAATAAAACATACTAAAATTATTAACCACAACATTAATGTTTATAGACAAAAACTCTGAATAAATCTTTATTAAGAAAAGTTTCATGTATTCTTCTGTGATCGAACTCAGCCGTCAACATCATCTTTAAAAAAGACTTCCGCACTGAAATTTCAAATTTCATTTCTGAACTATTCCTCAAGAGTAAAAATCCATCTCGAATCTTTTCAACTTCTGTCATGCAAAGCACCTTCTGAATTGTGAAAATGAAAAACGTCCAGATGCATTATAATGGTGTCACACCTACTCCTCCTTCATATTCCAAACTATATAAATTAATATGTAGGACCTGTCTTTCATGATTTAATAGAAAGAATATGACATTCAGGTGCTGCACGGCCTTCGTTCGACTAAGGCAAATTTTTGAATGTAAACTATCTTAGGGCCTGATTATATGAAGCGGGTTTGGCTTACCGGGCTGGACCGTTTTCCACGTAATCGCAACGTCAGGATCTCGGCAAACTGAGCCAGCCCGCTTCATATAATCAGGTTCTTGTTAGGATTGACCACTTTCCATACATCGGTTCACTGGTCAAACACAAAGCATTCAGTCAAGGCTGCAAGGTAGTTTCAAAGGATTTTTTTCAAATTTGTACCTCACACCTTTAATGGAATGCTTTGTGTTTGACCACTGAATCGATGTATGGAAAGTGATCAATATATAAGGGCAGGTCTTGCTGGAAGGAATTCTCTGATAGTGCTTGCCTAATAACAGAGTCCTGTTCTCCCCTGGCTTGGGGGAGAGAGGATAAATGGACAGCTGAGATCCCTTCCTTCTGCTCTCCAAACGGGAAGTGTGACAACTAGCAGGGATAGATGGAGCATTTTAAGAATTCATTTATCTGGGGTTACGGGGTTGACAGAGCAGTTTGTTTTCACAGAGCTCAAGTTTTACATGAAGCAATGGGAAGCCATTTCAATGTCACTATGCTGAAAGGCTGTACCATGTTTTGAAAACAAAACAAAGGAAAGCAAAACAAAACAAAACAAAAACAAAATTCAAATGGAATTAAAAACGAAATTTTAGTACTTTTTCAGTTTTTACTACTGAGACCCTTTTTCAGTTTAAGATTAAGAACGTAGAACTCATGATTCACATGAATCAAGTGTTTGAAAGTCTGTACCATACGTTTCGAAAAAACGCGAAACAAAATTTGAATAGACTTAAACAAAACCTAAATTTCTACTAATCTTTTTCAAAGCTTCCTTCCCGAGTGAGGCTCTGTTTCAGTTTGAGATTAGGATTATGTTAATCTTAAATAAATATCGAATAACAGCCTGGTGAATATCTTCCTCAGAGATTTTCTTTAGCTTCAGTTTCTGTTTCAGTTTGGAATAAAGCTATTCAAACATTGGTGAAACCAATTCAAAGTGTAAATGGAAAGCTTCTTTAGAACTTCTCTTAGCTGTATTTTAAAATAAGATTTTAAAAAATGCTACAGCTTAGCTGTCAGTAGTTTCCTGTTTGAGGGTCCTGATATGGTAAAGTCAGAAATATAAAATTTGCTTATACAGTACATTTGTATTGGAAAATGGGATTTCATGATGTGGGTCTGGGATCTAGGTTACTAAGAATGGGAAACAGAATTGGCAGCATGGGATTTAATGTCACTGAAAGTGCGATTGTTCAAAAATCTAGGCTAAATGTAGGCTAGGAAATGGGATTTGGATATACCCTAGAACTCAGTTGTTCAATCTATATTGTGGTTGGCTTCTTGCTGTGACCCTCCCTCTGACCTTTTTTCCTTTTATCTTTTAAAAATGATTATAAGGGTTCTCCAGTCCAAGGGATCTTTGTATATTTGCTAGAGTAGCTTACCCAAATAGACCTTTTCATCTTGGCCATAATGTTCTCCAAAATGTTTCATTTCCCCCTGGGTCTTAATCTTGCTTAAATGTGGGATATGTAATATGGATGTACATCAAACAAGCAATCTTATTACCAAGAGGTTTGAAATGGGAAAACATTATGTCATAGCTTAGTTAGTTTTATGAACTGTTGCCTCAGTCCACTCATTCTCTTTTCACGCTGTATACAAACAAACAAACAAACAAAAAATGTGGTTAAACATAAAAATGCTGCTCCTACCAGGTTTCTAGTTCTTTGTCGTGGTTTGGTTGATCAGGATTATAAACAATCACTACACCATTGGCATCTTTCTGTATTGCAGGCCAACAAGTAGAAAACCTGTAAAACAAGATATTACCATAACTGAGGAATACACAACAATTATTTCATACAAGAGGAGACAACTAACTGGTACAGAGAAAAAAGGCATCATTGTTTTACCCATAGCTCTTTCAGAAATTATGGTAAAATTAGCTTTCATATGGGAGTCAATGTTTCAAATAAGAAGTAACAACAAATAAATATACAAAGTAACTCCCCTAATGTCACAGTCATTAGTAAATGACAAAGATAAACATACTTAAAGATGCAGCACTTAAAACTGACAATTTTTGGCCATTAAACAGCTCACCACATATGTATTGTTCGTGTATATAATCATATAATAGAATCAATACTGAGAATATAATAACAAAATTCCCTTTAATTATATGGCAAGCCAAACTGCATTACAGTCAAACTAGCTGAAGCATACCCCCCTAGACTGGATTAATAAATTTATTAATTATTTAAATATTTAATAGATCACTGATTGGATTAAACAAGCAAAGAGTATTCCATATATAGAAGATATATACAGGAAGCCTGTTGGTGAAACTCAGGTTTTTTTCAACATATTGTCTGGTATGGGAAAGGTGAGTGAAAAATTACAAAGTAAGCCACAGGAAAGCGATCTTTTAATCCTAGTATTTGCCTTCTACACCTCAGAGAAACTTTAGAATAACCCAAAAATCCAATCAGTAATCAATTAAATATTTAAATAGTGGAATAATATTTTCAAACAGAATGCATTCCTGAAAACAAATAATGGCTCAATATTGGAATAATAAATTTATTAATCCAGTCTAGGGGGATATGCTTCAGCTAGTTTGACTGTAAAATGTTGAACAATCTGATTGGTTCTCTATTAAGTGGCTGGAATCCTGAAGTTCTGACCCATGCTCAAGACCAGCATTCTGGACCACTCAGTAATGGGGCATTTGCACTAACAGGTCACGTGACCACAGCCCCCTTAAATCAAGCTCCAGTGTCAAGATGAACTCCAGAAATGGAAAGAGCAAGGTGAAGTTTCAACTCAAAATGTTTGACACTGGAGAAATGGCATGAAATATAAAATTTAGAATTTTATTAGGATTTGTATGGGAAAACATGCTGGATAGCAAGCTTGTGCTCATCCAGCTCATCCCCACAAACTCTTAGAAAACATCAGATTTTATAATTAATGCCATTTTTCATGTGTCAAACCTTTTGAGTTGAAACTTCACCTTCTTACTAATATTGAGATGCTCTTTCCATTTCTGGAGTTCATTTTGACATGTGACTTGTTTTAAAATTAAGTAAAATTTTGAGCTTTATTTTGGCTATTATTATCATGATAAATAATTTATTGTCTGAACTTGTACAGTCTGGATATATGGATATTGGTCTTCCTCTTTTTGCATTTGTGTAGACCTTGCCTATGGCATGGTCCATACAAACACATAAAATGAATAAGTGAATGAAGGTTCTTCTGCTGGTACATAATAATAATAGAGAGGTATTCTTTTGCTCGCCAGCAATATTTGAGAGTTATGGTTTCAAAGCTCTAGCCCCAGTCCATAGTACTGTGCTGTTGTCCAGTCATTTGGGACTGGACACCACTAACAATTGAACATCACTGACAAAGACTCTTGGATGAGAGTCCTTTGAAACCATTAACTCTCAAATATAGCAAAAGAATACCTCTTTATTAACATAAAATGAACTTGACCAATATCTGGACCTTACATTTGTTGGTCCATACATATGTACCTCTTATTAACCAAGCAAGAAGGCCATACCATAAGTTATGGACTGAGGTTTTCTACTGCCTTATGGGCCAAGCACATTGCACAGGCCATAAAAAAGCGGAAAAAACAAGTAAGAGACAATTATACCGAGAATGGAGGCAATAAGCCACATAAAGCCTGAGGGCCATAGGCTTATTGCTGACGTTCTAGGACTTGGGGGGCCTTACTGTATACCTAAAGAGGTTTTCACAACCCAGCAATTCTCAAGAGAAAACAGTGCAATAATACTCACACATTCATACAACATCAATTGTCTTTTTCAGTAATAAGAGCATGCATAGAAGATAATAACATCATAGTGAATGCTTTGACTCATCCCACATGGAGAAGGGGATGCCAAGAGATCACCTTATAAATCTTGGACTTGCAAACTTTTGAACTGTGAGGTTGGGGTTGCTTATAAGCCAAGGTCTTAGAAATAGACTGCTAAATAAGTGGTCTTTTGCTGGACGTGCTTCAGCAATCCTGCCTTGGATATGTTGAGTTTGTAATGGGGAATGAATTCCTCATTATAATAACTTTATAGGGCATTGTGGTGCATTTCTAGGGCTAAAATAGAAAAATCAGTGGGCTAAAATATATTTTAGCCCACTGACATCAGCCAATAAGAAAAGAGAAAAATATTCTATCTAGCCAATAAGATGAGGGAAACCATTCAAATGTTAGCTAGTTTTGCCGGTCGTTTTGCTGCATCTCAAAGCTGCTCAAAGGCTAAGCAAAAATGACAGAAGAATCAAAAGAAAAGCAAAACTGGCAGTCCTAAGAGCTAGGAGAAGAAGATCTAAAGAAACTTGAAGAGAAATTGGTTTAAAAAAGATAAATAATTGAACATTATAGCCAGCATGGCGCAAAAATGATGGAAGAATCAACAGAAAAGCAAAATTCTCAGTCTTCAGAGCTAGGGGAAGAATATCTAAAGAAACTTGAAGAGGAATTGGTTCCAAAAAGACAAATAATTTATTGAACATTATTGGGACTTAAAAAGTTCATATGGCGCTTGAAGAGAAGAATTGATTGTAATAAACACCAATGCAAAGACAAAAAGATATTGCTTTTCATTCTTTTTGTAAATGCCCTATAAAATTATTATAATAGTAATGGATTTGATGTTTGCGGGTGTACATATGTTTTTGGCCCTTCTCAGTGCTTTACTGTTATCATGGTAAAAGGAGGTACAACTACATGTACAGTAACACTACAATTTTGCTAAACTCTAACTTTCTACATGTAGGCAGTTCACCTGTGATCTCCACTACAGTCCCACAGCTCTACTTCACAATTTGCAGTTCTCCCAGGCATGATTTCTATCCCATTGCATTCAAATTCAAGGATCCTGATAATAAAATAATGACAATGAAAAAAAAAAGGACAAGGGATAAAAAATAACAAAATAAATCAAAATCAAAATAAAAAACACCTAAAAACAACAACAAAAATAATGACAAAAATGGGAAAGACACAAGATGTGCATTCAACATAACAGGGTATAACATTGCAAGTACAAGGCTGCAAATACTTTTTTCTATTAGCCTGTTATATATCAGGCTAGGGACTTAGGTTTGACTGGACATGCAGCAGCCAGTCTGGATGGACAAAACATTTTTGACAGAACAATGTGTCGGTATAACAAAAGTCGTGTCCCAGTCAGCATGTCTAGCCAGACGGATCATTCACCAGTCAAAACCTTAAATTTACCAGACAAATGACTGGTGACCAGTGCTAATTTGCAGCCTTGAAGTACATACAGTTTCGTACAATTTAAAGTGCCTACAACCCTTCCAACAATATTCACACTATTGATTCTACATGGGGACAGTTGTTGAATGTCCAAAAAATTACATTTCATAGTTTGAGTGCAGCTTTTTGAAGTTTTAAAGGTTTTTCCATGCCATGTGCTAAAGAATGTGACATAAGAGGAGTCATTTAACATTTATTTACTGGAAACAGCATGTTTTGTGGTCCTGAGACCACTGATGTTTCCCGAAGCAGAGCTGAGTTTCTGGTTTTGATATTTTTTTCAGTCACATGACTTCCCGTTTTTTAATTCCCAGTCCACAACATATTATTGCTCTCCCAGACTTGTCGCCAGGGAGACAGTCGAATTTCTTCACATTCACATGATACACTCTCAACCAATAGAAATTGAGGAAAATTGAACTTTGACACTTGTTATATAATAATTATGTTTATTATATAAACTACAGCGTTTTACAAGGATTTCTACCACTGAGAAATGTCGTATCTCAGCACACGTAAAAATACG
>JAAAQI020123973.1:0-15087 GCA_011800005.2 Stichodactyla mertensii
AGAATCTTTGCCGAAGCATCAGGGGAGAAGCTGGCCGGCCCCCAGACCATATACGACCAACCCCTTGCTCTAACCACAGTTCACATCGATTTGAAAGACAAAAATAACCGAGTCTATCTGGTGCATTGTTTTCGTATGCATTGTTGTGGTAATGCTTTGAAATCGATAGACGAGTGGTTAAATGCGTTGTGCTTTCAAAATAGTGAAACAAGTGCGATTGGGCTGGGTTAGTACTCGGATGGGTGACCACTGATAGCAACTTGGTGGATTCCGAACTTTCCTTTTTTATCTTTGATTTTATCTTTCTTACTTTCTTCGGACCCAAAAAAAAAAAAAAAAAAAAGAAGAAGAAGAAAAAGGAAAGAAAACCTACGAAGAAGAGGAAGTCTGCTGTTATTAAACTTGAGCATCTATAATCATTAGCAACTCGAACAACACTAGTCGATATTCCTTATTTTCCTTATTCCTTGTAATTCCTGTCCCTCCAAACAAGCCATAGATGCTTTGCGAACTCGACTAGAGGGAGATGCGAATGGTAAAAGCAACAGCAAGAACAGCAGTCAATGCAACAGCAGCAACAACAAAGCAAAAATGATGCCAGGAGATCGATAAATCAAGAGTGTGAGAGATAAATAAGTACTAATGATCTTGAATGTCAACAGGTATTCCTAGCTCATGCGAAGAAATCCGATCTTGCGGTATAGGAAACCAGGATGGTGAGTACGTTATCAAGGCAAGGCCCAACTGTCACCTGAGTATCATTTGCCAAAACATGGATGATTCCCACCCTAAAGAGTACCTTGGTGGACCTGCCCAGAACCAGTGGCTGTATTGGCATTACGCTGTGTTGGTAAAGCTTTCCTCGCATGATAAAGAGTCTATAGACAAGCGAGCCTGTCTTGAAAACACAGGTAATTTTACTCCAGAATAAAGGGGAAAAAACTTTCTTTCAAGAAACGTGAGTCTTTTATGAACCATTCCAGGTGATTAAAGCACTTGGAGTAAAATACAAAAATATATACAAGTTTCAATGCATTTCATCATCCCTTTTTCAGCTGTTGGCCGTGAATTTGTTGCTAAAGTAATGGCTGCAGGTGCAAGACAAGGAAATCCTCTAGTTCCTTGGAAGACGAACATCAAGAGAATGATCCATTCATATATAGGCGACAAGAAACAAAAGAAAAGACGCTCTTTAGAGGATATGGATATAACGCTCAGCACAAAGGCTATCAAGATTTACAAGAGGTCAGTTAGTGGTCCCTCAATCAGCCCTAAAGAGCCTGCGCACCTGGTAGACCTCTAGTCAGATTAGGATGCAGACCCCTTTGTTGATAATGACTAAGTTATGTTTGTTCTTCTTTTGCAGGTTTGCAATACGCTAAGAATCTGCGTTCTGCAGAGCTTCATTTTGTGTTTTTATAGTGGTTCAGTTCAGCTTAGTAATATGAGATTTTATGAGAAACGTTTTGTGGCAGTGGTAGAATTTCTTTTTATCAATACGTCTGTGAGTGTAGAGTATATTTTTTGTAGCATAGTATTTGATGAAGGTGGAGATTATCATTGTTCCTAGAACAAGTGGTAGTTTAGTATATCAAAGCAGTGATTAATATAGCGCTGACTATCCCGGTAATAGACTTTTCCCAAATTTCGATCCAGTGACCACAAAACAATGGTTCCAAATCTAGTTGGACGTGATACGTTACAGTAAATGCATGACAGCATCACAAAGACGGATCCAGAAATTTGCAATAAAGGGGAGTGTCCGAAAAGGAAAAAGTGACGATATAGTGACGTCTTTAATAATCCTATTCTCACTTATTTAAGGTGTACTTAAATTTATTTTTAGATTTAATCTTATGCAACCGTTGCTAAGAAAAGATTTAAGAAACAGAAGTCGTGAATAATAAGACTTATTTTACTGAAAAGAAAGAAAAGAAAGAAAGAAAGAAAGAAAGAAAAAAAGAAAGAAAGAAAAAAACAAAACAAAAACTCACGCTTGGCCGTGGGAGTGTCCAGTACACCTAGGGACACCCCCTGGATCCGCCCTTGCATCAAGTCCAGCGTCGAATTGAAACCATTTTAGTCAGTGGTGAATGAAGCGAATTCGGGAAAGGTCGATTTAGATTCTCTTTTTGCTTTCTCTTTGATCTAACTGTTGAATGAATATCCGGCTTTAAATGAACGGAGAAAGATATTACTTAAAACTTCAGGCTAGTCGAATATCGAGAGCAAGATTAAATCAAACGTAAGTGAAGATGGAAAATCGAAGCCTTGCCAAAAAATCTCAAGATATTGAATTATTCAGGATGGTTTCCAGAAAAAGCATTTTAGCGCGGGAAAAGGAAGCTATTATGTTCGATTTTATTTGCCATGCGCAGCAAACTATATTAAGATTGATTTACACGTATGTATTTTTGCAAAAAAAGTTAATAGACATGTAGCGATATTTTCTTAAAATATACTATTAATTAAAAGAGTACAATATTTGTACAAAACGATAAAATTTTGTTTGTCTCTGCCGCGGGGCCATGTTTACTTTCTCCACAATTCCCCTCGCCTTGAAGAGTTCGAGAACGAGTTTACCGGTCAAAAACAATAGCTTTTGTCACTCTTTCGAGTCAATATGGCCGAATACTAAAAGAAAAGCCCTGATGAAAAAGAAGAATATTTCTTTGAAAGCGAAAAGTAAACACCAAAATGGATATGAGAAAGAAAATATACGATGTCAGAATCTTTAAGTAATACTAAATTGGACCATATAGTTGATTACTGGACCATATAGTTGTTGTAATACGTCAGTCTGGCACCATGGCACTTCCACTGCAAAGACGAAACTTTATCATGCCGTACCCATAAGAACTTAATATACGACGTTTCAATTTTGCAATGGTATTAAGATGAAAACTGAAGAGACAATTGACTGAAATTAAAATACTTACGAAATAAGTATAACAGCCAGAAGAACTTCGTCAGCCTTTGGAAGCTAGATTATTGCTGTTCACTGATCTTCTAGTCATACATGACCAATGCTTGAGCAAAGTGGCATTTGTCAATCAATACCTAAAAGAATTTCATTGTGTTATGTAACATTTTTTCATGAAAATATTCTAAAGCATAACGAAGTAAAAAATAGTACAATTGGCTAAACGGCCGGCAGTCACAAATTCGAGGCCAAGTAGAGAGTCCTGAAGGGATAAAATGGGAGCTGGGATTGGCCTTTTTTGGGCTGGGAAAATGGGATTTGATGCACTGGGACTGGGATTTAGCCATTACTGGGATTGAGATTTTTCTAACTCTCTGACTCTAACTCTATAACTTGGACTGAGATTTTGCATAAATAGGACTGGGATTTTGCAAACTTTTGGGCTGGGAAATGGGATTAGGACCCCCCTTCAGGATCCTCCAAGTAGAAGTTACCCAGGTGTAACTAACAGACAGAATTGATAAATACTTTGGCCTTACAATCGCTTGCCACTTCTCAATCAGAATAGGATAGTTTGGTTTGTATTATAGCATTCATATCTGCTAATTCTTAAAAATACTGAACTGCTGGCCATTTAGTATTTCCCTGCCGGTCATTTTGCCAGTTCATAAAAAATAGGCGACATTTGACTTTGCTTTTCGTTAAGGAAAATATAAGGGACGAGGAAAACGAACAAGCAAAATGAAGATAGAAAGATTTGATATGCATATGATACATATAAGATAGAGTTAAAATGAAAATGAAAAAGATAAATTAGAAAAGAAAGAAAGAAAGGAAGGAAGGAAGGAAGGAAGGAAGGAAGGGAGGGAGGGAGGGAGGGAGGAAGAGAGGAATGAATGAATGAATGAATGAATAAATAAATAAATAAATAAATAAATAAATAAATAAAACAAGATCGGGCCATTCTCGACCTAGACCCTACTCACTGGTGGGGTCTGGGGATTAGGGCCACTGCGCAGTCTACCTCGATATCAGCTTGCAACGCCTGTCAAAATCTGTCTTCCACTACAGGAAGTGTCTGCAGAAGAAGTGTGGAATTCTTAATTTATTCTTGCTTTTATTCATTGTCTGATTATGGAACGCTTCTATGGTCTGGGATTAGCAGCCTTACTCTTTATATGTTGTGGCTTGGTTTCTGTAGTGAAATCAGACGCTATGGGGAAAGAAAGAACCAGCAATTCAACAGAACTACATGAGGAAGAAATAAAGTTGTTATTCAAACATTATGTCATTCGTCATAACAAAACGTACCTCAACGATCCCAAGGAATATTACAAGCGACTAGAAATATTCAAAGTATGTATTAACCATGTGCAGTAATATAGAATCTATGATATTAGGAACCACAATGATATGTACTACAGTGTGATATCTTAAGCAAATTTACATTCATCAACCTTATCCATTCTAGACCTTTTATGCTCTCCCCCTAACTTCCCTTACTAAAAATACATGCTGGTAAAATAACTGCTTTGCCTGAGCTCTGTTTACTGGGCAACAAGGACAATGAGCAAGCTATATGATTGAATGATAAGGACTGTGGGTTAAAAACCCAAAGCCAGTTTATTAAATGAATAAGTTCAATCAAGTCAATATAATATTTACAAATATATAATTGTTAAAATTTAGCCCAGCAAAGGTGAGGGCAACAACAAGTAGCATACGGGTAGGGCAGGAAAAAGCTACAACTTTACTGTACCAGTGTTTGAGGCAACTGTGCCGCCAAAGCTGTATCACGTGAATAAAGCCGGTGAATACAAAGCAGCCATTGTTAACAGAGTGCTGCTGCCCATATGCCATAATTGGGTGTCATAATTATGTAACAATAATTGGCCACTTTACTTCGGTAATCATTATAAACATGAACAATGGGAAGTCAGAGGGAGCATAAATATCCTATTCACTAGCAAATATATTTTTGTATATTTCATCTTATCATTGAAGTTTTGTTTCTTTTTATTTCCAAAGCAAAGCCTGGAGAGACAATCTAAACTCAATCAAAGGGAAAGAGAGCTTGGGGGAAGTGCTGTTTATGGAGTTAACAAATTTTCTGACTTGACTCCACAAGAATTTAAAGGTAAATATGCATAAAATAGGCATTACCATAGACCTCTAACCCTCATAAGTTATGCAGGGGCAGATTTAACGGGAGGATGCTGGGGATGTACTCAAGCACAGGAAAGTACCATTCAGAACTCCTATTATGCCCATTTCACTTGTAAATACTTCCAGTGCACACCTTCCCCTAAATAAATCCTGATCCAAGCCCATGAGGTGCAGCCAAATTGACTCTGGCCTGTATTCTATGAGAATGAGAGATTTCAGGTTACAAGGTAACCAAACTAATAACCAAACTAGTAAGACAGTGATAGAAATAACTGGAACAGCAAAGTTTTATCATCACCTTAAAAAAAATACAAGATGAATTTGTTTTCCCTTTTTGCTAATGGGCTATTTCTAATAGACCTGCAGTAGTGCAGCCAATCAGAATGCAGAATGTGTTTTAGTGTGCTAATTTGTATATGATTGGTCATTAATATTTTTTATAAAATTATAGATTTCTTAAGAAGAAGTTATATAAAGCCCCTACAAAGAACAAGCTATGTGAACAGTGACAGTAAGAGTGAATGTTTTGAAGTAACATCTCAGCAGCAACTTCCCTCTCACTGGGACTGGTAAGTAAGCTTATTAAAATAATGGCTTGAAAAGCTAATGTGTTGTGTTTACTAACAAAAGTATTGTAATATTAACATGTAAAAAATAAGTGAAGATCACCGACCTGTGGCTCTTTATAATTGTGTTTGTACACTTCTTTGTTCATAGGAATAAATTGGGAAAAGTAACTCCAGTAAAGAATCAGGGCAGGGTACTTATGCATCTTTATTGTCTGTTTCTTGTTAATTGCTGTTGTTGTTGGTGGTAGCGGTAAAGGTTGTGGCGGCGGCGGTGGTGGTGGTGGTGGTGGTGGTGATAGCAATGGTGATAGTGGTTTTCATTAACCCATGAAACAAAGTGTACTAATTAGAGTGTAATAGTTAGATAGACACAATAAAAAAAACAAAAGAACCGAAGTGTAATAAAGCATAATACGCTAAAGTGTATTTCATGGGTTAATGAAACCACTCTAATGCTGTTGTTTTGCATACTGCATATATTGCATTTTATTGCTAAATATTTGCTAAAATACTTTTATTTTGTATTTCATGTTCTCATGGTAATGGAAAAATTAGTGTGGAAGTTGTTGGTAAGTTTTCTTTTTCTTTGTTTATTCCAATGTACTAGATAATTGGTCTGAAGGAAACTCTAATATATTATTAATTTTAGGCTCATCAAATACCAGGAGGATATGCTTCTTGATAACATGAAAAGCTGGTTTTTGTAGAATGTTTTCAATATTTTTTTACAATATTTTAAATAGGATCTTTTTGTGAGGACTTAAAAACCTCCGATTAAATTTGTTTAATTGTTTGTTTAATATTATAAACCTTTTTTATGATTGTATCTCAATCAACAGGGCATTTACTGCAGTAGAAAATATAGAATCTCAATGGGTGATTAAAACTCAAGGCATCTTGAAAGAACTGAGTATTCAGGAGTTGATTTCATGTGGTGCTGGCCAGGGCTGTGCTGGTGGTAATACATGCCAGGCATTATTGTGGTTAAACTGGCATGTATGTCTTTTTAAAGTATTTGAACTTTAAGCAAGTGACATCTCTTCTTTGTTCTTTATCAAGTTTTACCTTCATCTAAATTGTTATCATTTCTTTAGAACTATACTGTTGCGCCTGCATCAGAATGCCCTTATCAAGACAAGGAGACCAAATGTATTGAAAAAACAAAGTGAGTGAAATATCATAGGTATTACACAAGAAATAATGACCACCCCTTTTATTTACTGTTCATTTTTGACAAGCTTTTGTCAAAACAGTAAGGGCTGATTTACACGCTACGATTTGTCGGCCCGATGTTAGTTTTATTGTTTTTAGCACTCTTTTTTATTTCAAAAATCGGGCCGACACAAGAAAAATCTGTTGCAGTGCAACAGATTTTTCAGAATCGGGCCGATTCTTTCGTTTTTCCATACAAATCCTATCAAAAATCGGGCCGACAATTGTTAGCGTGTAAATCAGCCTTAAGTTAAGACTGGAGATGAGCCAGGAGATGTAAACATAAGAGTGGTTTCAATCCTAATAATCTATTAATCTATCATCATTACTGCCAATTTAAGTGTTGAATTATATATGCATCTGTCAATGAATAAAATTAAAGCATAATTATTCAAAGCCAACCCCCATTGTATTGCATGGTTTTTCTTGTCCCACCCCTTTTTTTTCATGCTTAGAAATGATGGCCCACCCCTCCTCTATGACCTGAGTCCCTTAGTTTAAGACAGTGCTGCCATGTAACTAAAGTTTCTTGAAGGCTTCAATAAGAGTTTACTAAATTACTATTAATTATAAAGTGAATAAAATGAAGTATTGAAATAGGATGACGACACAGAGTATTTTGTATGTAGAACTTGTAGTAACCCCGGGATTATGAACAAACACTGACTTCATACTAATGACTGCTTTTCCTACAAAATATTAAACCATATAAATAGCTGATATATACCTGTTTTAAGCCAGCGTTTTGTCTTGGATATAGTAGATAGCTTGCAATCTTGTAAGGTGGTTCATGTAGTACCGAGCAGAACTGAAGACAAGGCTCGGTCGAGATGCCAGGATAAATAAGATAAAAACGTGTTACTTTTCGTGTCTTCTTAACTCCAGAATGTTTTGAAATGATTCTCTGTGTAATGTTTTAGAGCATTAATACTAGTAGTTTCTAAAGAAACATCAAAGCTTCCTCTTCGTCCTTCGTGCAGCAAAGTTGGCGCGCGCGCGCGTTTTTGAAAAACCTGTTTTTCTAGTTTCCAACCGGTTGACGAGCCAATCATTTATGAGGATACCAGGAAGCCAATAAAATGTCTTGGCAACAAAATTCAAGTCTTAGTCGTACTCTAGATTTTGCTTCTAAAATTTGTGTCTTTAGGAATGAAATAAAAGATTTCTTATTTTCACAAATAGTGTTTGGGCAGAAATTTTCAAGGGATTGGATTTGCCAGACCTGGTCTTGTAGCTAACTAATTGTTTCACTAACTATTCAGCATCACCGCAAAAGGCTTTTTTAGTTTATTTATTGTTTCATTGTTCGTTTTTCTATTCAGATACAGTAAAGAGGGAGTGCGTGTCGCCCACGTTTGTTGTTATGAAAAGTGAGTAAATTACAAATCCTATATAAGTTGAACGGGGCTTTCAAAAATATACATAATATCTACTACTGATTTTAAGCCTGTAAATTTTTGGCCGTATTTCAGTGCTGATGAAGTAAATCGTATGAAGCCTATCATAGCGTTTATTGGTCCTATGGCTGTTAACGTAGACGCTACCCTTTGGCATGACTATTTAGGTAAAATAAAAGTTGCTCATATTCCTTTATTTTTCCCTCTTTTTTGCTTGGCTGCCTGCCTTTCTTTCTTTTCTTTTAATTTCTTTCCTTTTTCTCCTTTTCGTCAATTTCTGAAATCGTTTTCTTTATTGTTATCGTTGTCTAATCTTGTCCAGTAGTTAAATTTTTGGGGAGACGTCTTACTCTATTTCATAAAGTATCTGTCGTCTTGCTTCCACATAGGCGGGATTATTCAACATCATTGTACAGATACAGATATCAATCATGCTGTACAGATCACTGGATATGACGATACAGGTATATTATTGCTTTGTCAGGTTTTCAGCTGGAACCTGAGGTTATCGTTCTATGATATTCATGTATTAAAATACTACTAGTTCTGCTAGTAGACAACAAACCTTACAGAAAAAAAAAGCTAAAACAAAAGACTATAGTAGCCAGAGACGAAAAAGAACTGAGGATACAAATTGGTAGTTTCTTGATTAGCGCCGAGAATCATTTTCGGCTCTTTCAGCAATATATTGTATATTTTTCACTTTTATAGGTGATGTTCCGTTCTGGATTGTAAGAAACTCCTGGGGAACTGATTTTGGCGATAATGGTTATTTGTACATCGAGATCGGTAAAGACCTTTGTGGTGAGTTCCTGCCATTAAAATCATGTTACGTTAAGTAAAAAAAATTTTTAGTTGAATTGAATTGTGGTTGTGTATATGACGTCACAGCAAGTCGTGTTGCACGACTTCCAAAACCACCATGGGCCCACGTCTTCGACTCGAGAAAACTTGTGTCCTTTCTTTCTCATTGGAAGGGATACACACCAAGTATAATTATCTAAATAAATTTCAAAAGGCATTACTGTTTGTATACGATTTAGAATTACTTCCCGTTTTATTCAGGGCTGGCCAGCGAACCTTCGTATGTGATAGTCTAAATTCTTTCTTGGTGAAGGGGTATCGATGGACAGCTCAAGATCCTTTATGGCGGCCTTAACAAAAATTAACCCATATGATTTTTTACCCAGTTATTTTTATTAGTATCACATACATGTAAATATAAGGTTTTGTAGTTAATAATAAAAGAAAGAAAACAAATAATTAGTTGATTTAGAAATAGCCCACTTTAAATATTATGGTTGAGTGACGGCACACTGGATCGAGGCTCGGGGAAACAAAGCAACAATTACCATCGTTTCCTCGTAGCCTCGATTCAAGTCTTATTGTGTTCAATCACTAAATTATGAATATTCTGATTATTGATAACAATATCAATAACAACTTTTCCCAATAGTTATCCCGTAGCATTTTTAGTTATGAGATGATTCAACGTAAAGCTTTAAATAACAACCTGAACTATCAGTTTCCTTCCATTTCTGTCGCTCCATTTTCCTCCATTCTTTCACGTTCTCGCAAACGTTTCTTCCCTCTGCAAGGAACTCCATAATCCTCTTCCCAGGACTCCACCTGCTCCACGGTCTGGGGCATGGGGCTGAATAGAGTTTCGGGTAAAAACAGAGTTGCAATGCCAGCAGTGAATGCCATGCCGCCAAATATGATGAAGGGTAGATTTTGCACATAATCGTTCTGCAGACCAAAAGCCGGTTTTATCATTACATAAAAGTACACAATTTCAGCAGTCAGCAGGCCCAGTCCCCTCCAGCTAGCCCCAGTCCCAGTCGCTACGTCATACTTACAAGGAATACGAGATACGGAGCAATGATTCCTCCAACACGAGCCATCATTGATCCAACTCCAAGAGCAACATTCCTAGATGAAAATAAAGGGAATTAAAAGGGACGGTGGATCAATTCTGAAAGTGGGGTGACTAGTTTGAGTAAATCCTTAACACACGTACTTCATGTTGTTGTTGTTGTTGTTGTTGTTTTTTTGGTTTTTTTTTGGGGGGGGGGGGCTTTAGCCGTACATGGGATTGTCTTATTGGTACACTTCTTATCCAGTTCTTTATCATCTAATGGCTCGGTTGTCATGGTTACACACCTGAGTAATGTTGGGCTCAGTTCAGAGGTGTAGATGTAAACGCCACCAAACGTTGCAGTGATGCAGAAAAGGCCAATCGCAGCGAGAACCTTGATGGCAGGGTTCTCACCTGAGGAAGAGATTTGAAAAATAAAGTGTCCATACTTATCCGTACTCACTCCAATTTATGGATAATGTTCATTTATGTAGCTTAAGAACAAGTAAGCAGATTATTGGAATTTGAAGAAATATTTCCATGCCAGTTCAAACCATCTTAACAACCTATTGCACTTTTCTCAGCATACAATTAAACCGAGTAGATGTACTCTTCCAGCAATGAAAGCTGGTCATGCATTTCGTTCACAAGACAACTAAGAATGAACACTTCCAATTCTATTGAAAAGGCTAAAATAGATGAGAATTCGCCAATATAAGAGCGATAAGAGCGAATCTAGTTCTTTTGAC
This sequence comes from Stichodactyla mertensii, assembly GCA_011800005.2. Taxonomy (NCBI): domain Eukaryota; kingdom Metazoa; phylum Cnidaria; class Anthozoa; order Actiniaria; family Stichodactylidae; genus Stichodactyla; species Stichodactyla mertensii. Next base: position 10,875 of record JAAAQI020123973.1, read on the forward strand.
ATAAAACAAAGAATTTGTTTATTTGGGCTACCTGTGTTGTTAGGGACAGCCAATATCATCAAACAAATCAGACCAGCAAATATCTTTAGTGTCGAGTAACCAAGTCGACGACCAAACCTGGTAACGAGAAGTCAAATATCAGTTGAGTGCAGCTATCTTTTGCTAAGCGCCTGCATTCCCTTGTGGCCAGCGGTGACCTGGAAATCTAATCCACTTACTTTTTGAATACAACCCACAAAAATGGAGCTGCCGGCAGACCAACGATGTAAAGAATAAGTGCGTTGAGATGAAACGATCCACCGAGATTTTTTGCATTCAAAGTGATACCATAGAACACAATAGAGTTGACGAACCTTTAAGGACAATAAACAAAGTTAAACGAATTACCAAAATAGAGCGCTTATGGTATGAGTGGGAAACGTACGGTACTGACTTACAGCACGTACACAGTATGCCGTATGCCGTAACTCTGAAATGGCTTCCCATTGTTTTCGTGCTAATCATCCAATCACAACGGTACATACGGTTACGGTAAAGTACGGTATTGCTACGGTACGGCTACGAATATGCCGTGTCGCTTCTCACGCACACGATATCCGCTTTATATATCACAGGGAAACCAGCACTGTTACGATAAAACAAGGAGAGATTAAATAAATAAATAAAATGCCATATCTTTGGGACTGGTCTTTACTTATCGCCAGGGATTTATGATGTGACGCCATAAAACTTATCTAATCTCCCTTGAGGCATAATGGGACTTAAGTGATCCCCCCCTTACTCTCTGTCCTTTTTTGCTGATCCCCCCTCAGGAACCTTGTGAACCCCTCCAAAATCCTCCGACTCCCAAGGCCATAAATAATGACCGCTCACTTATGCAAGTGAAATATAAAAACACTTGAATTAATTAAGGAATTTTCAATGGTGTATTATTTTTGGTAGCCGGTTTTTATCAACTTACCAATCCAATGTTAAGATTATCGTACGTTTTCTCATCTTCGGTGTTTTAATAAGATCCACTATTCCAGCTTTATTCTTTTCAGCAGCAGCGTTAGCCTCAGACTTCTTGATGTTTTTAATGAGCGACGCCAGTTGTTTGGAATCGACTTTAACACCGCTTGCTGAGGCGAAGCTTTCCAGGACTTTCTGTGCTTCCTCGAGCCTTCCTTTAGCGATAAGCCACGGAAAAGATTCAGGAATCCATCTGGGTAAAGAAATGAAAGAAAAAATGTGTAGAGAAACACAACGTGGATGTTTTTAACGATATTTTTCGATTAAAAAAGGGCTTAATGCCGACCATCAGCAAGAAGTACCAGGGGAGGATCCAAGATTTTTGTGAGGGGGGGAGGGAGGAGAGGCCGGTGCACCCTAGGATTTTCTTGAGTGGGGTGCACCATTTATGATCGGGACTCAAGCACCAATATTTTACTGTAAATAGCTCATCTCAGTGGGGGGTATGCACCCCCTAAATCCGCCCCTGTGTACAAGCACATTTTTGAAAAGATTCAATAAAAAAAAGCATCTTACTTCCACAGTAAAAATAACGGTGCAGCAGGAAGTGCGACAGCCAACATCAAGTGGCGCCAATCACGTATCATGTAAGCCACAAACGTCAGAAGAACCGCGCCAATCACAATAAAAAGGTTCGAGATGATGCCGATGGTGGTACGAAGAGAAAGCGTCGATAATTCCATGGAGTAGACGAAACGTACCAACAGAACGCCCGCTGCAGCTACACCCGAACCAAAACGCATGACAGCGAAGAGAGTAAGACTGTTGGCAAATGCGGAACCCAAACCGAATGATACCTGTTGGATAGGAAGAAGAAAGTACAAAAAATGCCATTGTTACTGTTAATATTAGAATCAATTGTAAATTCAATAGACCTTTTTATAGCTTGGGGCTAATGTCTTCCTATTTCAGACCACGTGTCATCCTATTGGGAATAAGAGTTACCAAGAAACAAAGAAACAATACCCAAGGGAATGACCCGTGGTCTGAAATGGGAAAACACTACGCCCAAGCTAAAAAGGTCAATTAACTTACCATCAGGAACAGGCTAAGAAAGGTAGCTTTTTTCCTACCAAAATGATCAGAGAATTTCCCAAATCCAATGGAACCAACTAGAAGTCCTGTCATGTACACAGACTGTGTCATGGCTTTGAGATGAGCTCGGTCACAAATAAGATTCCACTGAAATCAATACAAATCATTACATGCTACTGGATTCATAGGTGATAGTAGACAGGTTATTCCAAGACCTAAGTCTGCGTCAATATAACAATATTCTGTCAATAGATTAATAATGAGACATTCAGTGCTGCTGGCAGTCAAAAGAAATCATTTTTAGCACTTTTAGTCACTGTCACTTTCATCATTTCTTCACAAGATAGTTCTGGTATGACCTATCGCCTATCCCCTTTGAGGAAGACAACCATTTTTGAAATAACTTTGTATACATATATAGTGAATGAACTCAAAATACACTGGAGTTCAAGATATTTATTCTCTACGGATTGAAAGTTAGAAGTGGCATTCGGTTTCAGTTTCACCCTACTAGACCAAATCACCTTGGGCGTCCAATTTCAGGCCACGTGTAACGCATTAGAAGAGACATATCGTATTCTCGAGGGAATGACACGTGGTCACGCCCAAGGTGATTTGGTCTATTCCTCCTCTCAAGTATTCAAAACCACTAGAGCATGCGCAAGAGAGCAACGGGCAAAATTCGGTAAATTTCATTGCATAGAATTCAGGGGCGGATATGTGCATCCCCCCTGAGATGAGCTATTACAGCCCATTAAGTATCAGATATTATTTAGTTCTTGAGTTCCGATCATAAATGGTGCACCCCCCTTAAAAAAATCTTGGAGGTGGGAAAAAAAAAAAAACCTACATCAGCCCCTGGAATTTTCAGATCGCAAAAATTTTACTCAGTAAACAGTTGACCACATTTTTGGGGATCTGATTTCCAGCAAAAACGTTGTTGTATCTGATGACCTTATCTGTAGGAAAGGGTGGATGATATCAATCTAATGAAAATTTGTTTTGGCAAAAGTCACGGTTCCACTCGCCGTTTGATTTACGTATAGTTCGAATTACTGTGCGGCATTCCTTTACCACGGTGTTAGCAGTTATACTCAGACCAGTTTACCTCATTCACAGCATGTGCTGTACTTGATTATCCTGAAAAACAATCTAATTGGCCGCTTTATCTTGGAAGTTAGAAAAACCCAGCCGAAGAGCTAGGAAAATGTTATAGACCATTCTTTTCTTCTTTTATCGGTGATTCGATGACCTCGGCAAATTTACCTTGGCAAAGGTCCGTTACACTTAGAAAATAGATTCACCGCAGCTACACAGACCATTTACCTCAGATAAAACGGCAATGTGCAACCGCGGTTTATGTTAACCCGGACCGACCACAGATTTCTATGGAAACAAGCATATATTGCTTCAAAGCAATGATATTTTGGGCCGTATGGCCGTCGAAAACAGAACATATGCGAGAATTCGTATAGTCTGCAGAAAAAGCAGAAAGCTAATGCGTAGTCTGCGTGTTAAACAAACAGTTCTACAACGCAGGCTATCCGTGCGCGATCTACCCGTGAGCATGCCTTGGCGACGTTCTACTTAAGTATGGTATTCCACGAACATGATTCGATGTGAGGACATATAGTGACAGGTAGTTGATAGGCACAGCAAACCGAATGCGCTGCAGTGACATTTGGGCCTGAGGGCCGAAATAAAAAGGATCAATTAAGTAAAGATTTTCAAGAATGCCGCCTGTTTTTCAATCATGATACCTTCCCTGCGCACAGAGTCCTGTTTCCACTTGGCTTGGGGAGTGAAGAAAAACGGGCTCTACCGATCTACAAGGGAGCAAATCTGAAAGAGGGGGACTAACTTGAAAGTGGTGGCGGTGGCGGTGGCGGCGGTGGCGGCGGCGGCGGTGGCGGCGGTGGGGGATAGGTTTAGTAAATCCTTACTGCTAAAAAGTAGAGCAAGTATGTCAGGGCTTCAGCCCGGCATGCACCCCACCCCACCCCGACTATCCAGGTAACAAGGAACGCGATAGCTAGCTATAATCTAAGTCCGAGAATTCAGTGGTAGAGGCAAGCATTTAAATGAATGCTATGTAAGCAAACTCACTTCCGAGACAGCACTAGTGAACTCATCCTTCATGAACACGTAGGTACAGTTTACACATCCA
>JAAAQI020123995.1:0-15083 GCA_011800005.2 Stichodactyla mertensii
AGCTATGTACTAATCTGATACAATGGACTTCAGGATGATTAAACAATAAAGCAAAGAAGAGTTGCTGATTAAACAATACATAATTTACATAATAGCACCATGAAAAAAAACTGCTATGTTAATGAAATCGAGGCTTTGGCTAGTACAGGACTCACTCACGGCACATCTTGCGAAAGGCCTGTTTGAAGTGGGCCAACGATAAGCCAAACTGACGAGGTTTCTTTATCTTTTTTTCCAGTAAAAATGGCAAACTACAAAAACGAGGAAAGGTTAATCTCATTGGAAGACTACAGCTTTCGACGGAGAAAACAAAACAAGAAGAGAATGAAGGAATTGTGGCTCTACGGATTCTTAGAATACAGGTGAAATATGAAATCTTTTAAACTTTTTTTCTTTTAATGTTTGGGAGATGCTGTAAGTCGTGACATGTCCAATGCATAGCACCTCGACATTTGCAGGCGAGGTACTCCCAGAATGCAAAGCACTGTGGCATGCGCATAAGAGGTATTCCTAGAGTGCAAAGCACTGTGACCCTCATAGACAGGATACTTCTACAATGCTAAGTACCTTGACATGCGCAGACGGGATACTCTCACAATGCAAAGCACCTTGACATGCGCAAACGAGATACTCCCACAATGCAAAGCCCCTGTCATGTGCAGACGGGATACTCCCACAATGCAAAGTACCTTGACATGCGCAGACGGGATACTCCCACAATGCAAAGTACCTTGACATGCGCAGACGAGATACTCCCACAATGCAAAGCACCTGACATGCGTAGACCCTAGAATGCAAAGCATCCAGACATGCGCAAACGAAATTTTCCGAGAATGCAAAGTATCATATTAACTGACGGACTAACTTGAATTATTGACCAACGTGACAGGAAGCGATTGTAAAAATCATGAAAATGAGAAAGCGAATCACCAACGCGGCGCTGCAAACAGAACTGGTAGAAATCCTTAAAAACATGTTTATACCACAAAAGAAAATGATCAAAGAACAGATAGAATGGCTGATAGAACATAAGTACTTGAAGAGAGACGAGGAAGATATCAACACCTTTATATACCTCGTCTAAAAGAAGATTATCTACCGCACGGGACAAGATTCCTTCACCAGACACCATATGGCGGGAAATGGTCACGTGACCAGTCAGCAAACCGAACCCTAGAATAGACCCTTATCATGCTAGCGTGACATTATAAGATATTTGATTTATTGGAAAAAGAAGTTTACTATGAAATTTGTCACATTGATTATAGTAAAATTGCAAATTTTCATTAAGATTAGCCTCAAACTGACGAAGAAAGGAATTTTTGAAAGTAAGTATTTTTACAAACAAATGTACAGTGGACGGGCATCGCATTCAGACGAGCCTCGTTATCAGGCTAGACAAGTTTCTTTGCAAAAATTTCACACAAATGCTTACTTTTAAAAATTCATATCTTCGTCAGTTTAAGGGTAATCTTTACGAAATTTTGTAATTTTACTATTTTTAATTTTGCTATTTTTCTGTTGACAATTTTGATAGTAAACCCCTTTTTCCGATAAATCAAATATTCTATAATGTCACGCTAGCATGATAAGGGTCTATTCGCGCATATTCCGATTAATTTTCTTTCACTCATCATGACATTTCTCCGAAAGGTACAAACTAAAATTTAATTCGAAACGAATTTGTCTACAATAATGTAATGTAATTAGAAATATTTTCCTGTCGATTCGGAGGCAAAAATGTAAACCTGGTGTCAAACGAGCGCCTCGGGAAAACTTGGCTGTAAAAAAGGTTGTAAAATTAATCTGTTCTCGGTTTAAGCCGAGCTGAAGAGGGAGAGACAGTTTTTCCCTTTGTTTTCAAACAATGTCAGTATCCTGGTTCTGAGTAAGTAATTTTCAGGAACAGACGTTTTTCACGCGGCAGCCATATTTATTCCCATAACAATAAAAACCTTTGTTTATGCCCGGCTAAACTCGTTCTGAAGTACTTGAATGTGAGGCTCTGCAGGCAAAAGTGTATTGTTCAGACAGCATGGCCGCCGTGTGACAAAGGTCTATTGTTATTGATTTATTTTGAGTTTTGAGTCGTTCTTTTTACAAATGTAAGATATCAGTGTCTTGTCAAAAAAATTTTTGGGCTAATAAAACTTTGAATTGTTGGTCTCACTTGTGATTGGTTGGACGTTTCAACCAGACAGCCAATCAGCAATTTCTAAAAGTCCAAAAGATGGCGCGCCTGGAAAAGGGATACGTTTCATTACGGGAAAAAATTGTATTAAATAGGTCACCACCACGAGAATATATATAATTATATAGTCGATTTAAAGCCTGGTTCTCACTAGCGACATCAGCATAAGCATAAGCAACATACGCAGACTCAGTAGCGTACTGCTCATTAGCGGTGCTTGTCTTTTCTCACACCTCGGTAATAAATGCAGTGCTGAGTCTGCGTATGTTGCTTGTGCTTATGCTTGCGTCGCTAGTGAGGACCAGGCTTAATAACTAAATTTCAATTTTCTTGAAGAATTTGTTAATAAAGTGGTCGTTAAAATGTGGAATGCTGCTGATAGAAACATGTTACGTTTTTGTCACTTTTTAATAAATCATCTGTAAATATTCAATCTACTAGACACTTAGGTAAAACCTAACTTGACAATAAAGGATTTTTGTTTTAAATGCGGTATGTCTTGGTTGTATTTTCGAGTATTTTTCTGTTAGATCGTCCTTAATCTCATTTTTGTGGTTCGTTGGTTCGACCTTTTGTTACTTCATAGTTAAAAGGAAATCTCACGATATTCGCATTCGATGGTTTCCCATCGTGCTCCTCGCCTGCACATTTTCAATCCCACAATCCATTGCAGTCTGCTCACTCGTCTCCAGGATTCCCGGTTGCGTACTCTTTATAGCAGTTGGAAAGAAATTCTCAAGATTATAACCTGGTGAGTTCGGATAAGCCACGATGACTCTTCCCGCCATTTTGACTATGACGTCATAAACGCCGTTCAGAATATTGCGGTAGATTTTATACGGGATCGCAATCAAGGAATATGCCGGCCAACAAATGCACCAGGCAGGATGACAGTCAAAGCAGTGACGTAATGGTGTAGCATTGGTAATTGTGAAGTTGGCCCCAGTAACTGCAGTCATTGTGAGGCACTCGATTTGGTCGTACCGTGAGGGACCTTGGCTCTTCCACCACTCGAGGATCATGGGATTGAAGTCAAACTGAAAGACATTTAAGGGTATGCAACAGAGGTTAGTATTTACTATGCTATTCCCAAGCCTGTACGATGCGCCTTTGAAACAGTATTCTTGGGTAGATTTGGTGCAGGTTCACGCAGGTGTTTTCGTTCTCCCAAGGGCTCGTTTACAATAGACCGATCCCGCGATCCATAGATACTGTTGCTACGTCGGACAAGCCAAAAATTTAAATCGATATTGCGCTATGAAATAAATGTCGATTACTAAAAACCATATACGGCTTAGTTTTATTTTATGTAACGCGGGAAAACATTGACACAAATAGCCAATAAATGTTTAAATGTCCCTGAACTCGAGAGGTTTGTAGTTTTGTTTGTCCGACCCTCCATATTCCTTTGGGGAAAACTTTACGCTCTCATTGGTGGAGCTGGTGTTGGCGGGATCGGTCTATAAAATCGAGTACAATTCCAATTACAGTATCTAACCCTCCCCCCAAAAAATATTGAATCTTTCCCTCGAAGGAACGATATTAAGGCCCCGGCGTTTACACTAGCAATTTTGTCGCGCGACTTCAGCTGCGATTTTATGGCGATTTTACGGCGACAGATCGCGCACAAGTTGCCATCAATTCGAACTTGCTCGAAATTTAGTGCAAAACGCGCGATTTGGGTTGCGATAAATTCGCCATTGAAATCGCCGCTCAAGTCGCGCGACAAACTTGCTAGTGTAAACGCCGGGGCCTTAATATCGGCAAAATTGGTTCTTCCGAGGGATATATTTAAAACTTTTTTGGGGGGTTATATACTTTAATTGGAATTGTACTTGATTACATGTCAAATTTACATCTAAAAAGATGGAATTAGTGTTCCTGAAGGCCCGCTCCCGGTAGATAAGCCACGTGTTACCTCCAGTGCAAAGCTCTTTTGCTGCAACATAAGAGCGTTAATCCGATCAAAGCCTTCGATAAACTTCTGTCGTATTGTCGGATTGCTCGTGTCGATGATCGCCACAAATCGGGGCGTTATCCAGCGGTCCCCGTACAGCGATGTAGTTCCGGTCCCCCAGACTGGGTTGGCATAGGGGTTCATCCAGGGACTATTATCAGACATCAGCCACCATTCTTTGTCTCGTATGCTGAGGTATTCCCCTCTACTGTTTAATCTAACGAACGCAGGTGAATAAGTTTTGTTTGTCTACTACATTAGGGGTCATAATTACTTGCGAACGCAGGTTCCTCTTTAATTCTCGACAATTTTACCCAATCCGAGGAGCCCGAGTAACTTTTTCCAGCCGATTTATTCTTTCCGTATCTAAGCGACTCGGTGGGACAGTGAAACCTTAAAAGTGCACTCCTCATTTCACTCACTTAAATCAACTTCATAATAAGAGTATTTTTAATAATAAGATTCGTAAAAGGAAAAATTTAGCACAAATCATGAATTTTACTCGGGCTCCCCGTCGTCAATAATAATGTAGAAACTGCGTTTTTTGGTAATTTAAAGAAAAAATATACCAGTAAACCGATTTCTTAATTTCAGTCAGTCCTCATGATTGAAGGGGCGAATTTGTTGGTCATTTACTGGTGATATACTGCAGTCTTGGATGTAGTCTAGTTTGTAAGTGGATCTAGTTTGTAAGTGAGTTGTTTTCATATTGTTTGTGTGCACAAGTTATACATTAATCGAGAAACTGGGGTACGGCTAACTGCAGATCGCTGTCGAAGAGTCTGGGTTCACAAGGTTCGTATCGTAGGCAAAATCGTCCAAAAATATACAGAAGTCTTAAAAAATAAGAAAATAGTTTTCGCACTACAAACTTATGAACATAGAGGCAGTCATATAAAGAGAAAAAAGTACGGGCGAAACGACCGTAAACCTTGGATGTACTTACCTCTGTCCCTCGGGAACATGTTTACAACACGTAACCGTGAAAATCAGCGGCTTACTGCAAATATGTTTTCGAATATCTTCGATTTCTCCGGTGTTCTGAACTTTTGAACACTTTGGAAAATTACTGAACTCCACATCGCTGCTGATGATCGTTACATTTGACCTCGGTGCAATCGATAATCTGTCGTTATCTTCTCGGGTCAGACAACTTGGTGGAAAAGATCTGAAGGTGGATTCCGAGATTAGAATGACGTTATTCTGGTTGTTTCTTGATGGATTCATTTTCGTAGCAAAATCTTAAAAGTTTGGCATCTCTTTTTTCGGGCATTAAGGTCTCCGTCTAACCATTTAGGAACTTTAAAGTCAAATAAAAGACACATGAATTAAATCCCGCAAACTCAAAGAAAGTCTAGCTAGATGTCATGCTCTTGGCCGGTCTCTTTGGATTCTTCTGTTAATAAATCACGTAATGGACCAAGTGTCAGGCTCGTGTACTTACAAACACCACAATCTCTCACTTGCATTCCTCAAATAGCGTATTCACATATTAAGCTAAGCCAAGAGACTGGGATCGATAAACATGAAAGCGAGGCAAGTTTTCCCCGTTTAAGAAAAAGGCGAAAAAAGGTAAAGAAACGAAAGTTAGTATTTCTTTTCTTAAGACGCGCTGCTTTCATTACAGACACGAAAATCTATTTCTTGGAGATAGATTTTAGAACTAGGTGTGGTATAGGTTTGGCAAAGAAGATTACCCTCGTTGGGACGGTGAAATCGGTACTTCCCTTGTGCGTTATTTCATAGATATGCATGTGTGGGGTTCATATTTATGCATAGGGCTTTGTATATACAATCGGCGTAAATCAATAAAAACGACGAATTAACTAAAAACGTCCCCGCTGAATAAAGCTCTAGTCATTCTAAGTAAATACACCCGGATTGCTGAGCAATTGAAGACTTTTACCATGATATGACCGATGTAATATATTCAAGGAATCAAAATACTAGTGCTTATCCAGCTTTTTTGTGTGCGTTCAGCTGCGCTAAAAGGCAAACATTGATTTCGAAATATATTTTGAAACTTTTGACAAACCGAATATAATCCATAGTTTTGATGGGTTTCAGATATTGTTCACACTGATTGGAAACCCGGACTTAGTTTTGAGAAATGAAAAATGAAATTTAAAAATGTCACGATAGATTATTTTCCATCCTTTCAATCAAATCACTAGTTCTCACTTTAAACAATCTAGAATATTTATTAGTATTTCAAGGGTTATGTTACATGGTGTTTATTGGACTACACTAGTTCTTTTTGACATTCTTTTCTGTTCAGTTAAAAAGATCACAAGGTTTATTGCTTGTTTTAAGAAAAAAAAACTTTGATCTTCCTACAAAGCTTTTTTAAATAGGAAAAACAAGGTCCAGATGCATTCTGGTCTACATTGGGTACAAACAAACAACTTTCACAAGAAGTGTGTTTGTATACTAAAGCTAGACTACTGTTAATTTTACATGTATAAGGCTGGATAGCAACAAACTCCAGAAGAGGGGGTGACTAACAGGATGAAAGAAGTCCTTGCTAGTGCTAAGTTTTACAAACTTTATAAATTTATTCATTTATGGGTTTACACTGATGTGGTTTGTATTGGTTAATAGGCCCCTTGCAGCACGTCAGAACGCAGCTGAATTTGGAGGGCAAGACAAAAGAATTTCAACTCCAGAGAACCAGAAACCTTTGTCTTGCCCTCCAAATTCAGCTGCATTCTGACGTGCTGCAAGGGGCCTATTATGAATTAAAATATCATTAGCCCCCCTGGAGAGACTGTAGTCAAGCCCATCCCTGTTGCTCTAAGAAATCTACTTCCTCTGCACCCCACCTCTTGAAAATTTCAATTTCCTTTTGTGAGGGAGGTATGAAGAACTTAACAATATTATACCTAAATTACATAATCCAAATGGTCTGTGTCTAAAGCAAATTTCTTAAACTTACTCCAAAATATTTTACTAAACATCATGATTACTTTCATGATGAACATTACCCTACCTATCTCATTTATTGTCTTAAATATTTAAAAGAATCTCCAATGCTTATGGACAGGGGGAGATTCAGGATTTTTTGAGGGGGTGCACCATTTATGTTTGGGAATTGAGCACCAAAATTAAATAATATTCAATCCATATATTTGACTGTAAGTAGCTCATCTCAGGGGGGTGCACAAACCCTGCATGCTTCCCCTGGATCTGCCCCTGCTTAAAGGAAAAATACGTTATCAATGAACTAAGCATTTTTGGTGAACTCAACAAGTTGTTTTGAACAATTATTTGGTACCTTTCAGTGTTGAGCTCTTTCTAATGACAATAGTACGATTAGAAAATAATTAGTTTGAGAAATGATAAAATTATTATATTTTTAACATCCTACAATTATAAGATAAAGAATATAATTTGTCTTTCTCATGGGAATGAATATGGCTGCTTTTTGAGAAAGGTGTTTGATTGGAAGGTTTTCTCTTAATTCAGGGCCAAATCACTAATTATAACTAACCATGGTTTTGATCCTGTGTCACAAATGAGTTATTGCAGCATTGGTTTAATGTGTAGTGTTTGAACAAAATCTTATGTAAGACAGTAATGAAAGCATTGGTTTAATTTGTAATCTTATGGACAATAATGAAAGGAGGTTAAAACATTTCTACCCTGCAGGCAGAGCCACCTTTCAGCTTTATAAGTGATGTGTGATTTGGGTTAAAATAAGTGTGTAATATGTAAAAATAGCAAATTTTGGAGTGTGATTCCTGAATTCCAGCTTTATCCTGTCATGTAGTTTTATCCCACACCATAGAAAATACAGCCAATCAGAATGCAGGAAAGCTATTGTATATTCGTCGGTATTCCACTCTTCCTTCCCATCATGCATTTATATTTTCTATGGTGTGGGATAAAATAGTTGTACAATGCTTTCTCGTGGCACACCATGGAATATCCCACTTGTGACATTTTTTTTGCCCACACTCGTCCAAAGGCTTGTGTGTACACATAGAAAATACAAGTGACGCATGGATTATTCCATGGTATGACACTCTAAAGCATTGTATAACTAGTAATGTACTGCTGTCAGTTCAACATTACTTATGATGTGAAATTTAGAAATATCAATGCTTGATGCCAAAATGTGATGTCCTTTGACCTTCACTACATACACCAAAAAACAATTCTATGCAGTGATTACCTGACATGTGCTGTACTGTCGTTATACTTATAGAATACTTCATAAATTATTTATATGTCTTATTTATGATCCCACTTCTCTCTTAATGCTACACATTCACAGGCCTTTTCTGGGATAGTTAACATAGTGTACTGGTCTAATTTGGGTACAAACATCTATTGATCATCATGCCTTATATGGTGTTGTTTGCACCCAAGCTAGACCACAATGCACCTTGTTAATAAAAAAGGCCTATGACTGGAGTGTAATGTTCAGCATTGTCAATATATCTGGTAAATATTTATCATTAATACAAAACTCAATACTAACTACTTATTTGATTTAACAAAATATTCCAAGCCTCTTATATAGGCCCTTTCCAAGAATGAGTGAGTCCTGTACTAGCCAAGGACTCGATTTCAGTACGTACCATCGTGCACTGAGCTATGTACTAATCTGATACAATGGACTTTGGGATGATTAAACAATGTAAAATTTACATAATGACACCAAGAAGAAACTGCTACGGTAATGAAATCAAGGCTTTGGCAAGTACAGGACTCACTCAACCATATCTTGGGAAAGGCCTATTGCATGTTCATTTGGTCACATCAAAAAGTGAGCCCCTTTTTCACTCTTCAAAGTCAAATAGTTCAAAGGCTATGGTTACCAAGACAACCACTGTCTTTGCACCTGAGATTTTTGCCCACGAGTAGCATAAATCAGCCCTGGAAACAACAAGTCTATCACAGACCTGCATAAAATGAACATACATTTTACTATCTACCTAGGGCTTTTGTCAATTACCAGCCTTGAGGTTTGGGTTGTGAATCTGTCCATTTGTCTGCCTTTCAGTCTTCTGAGGAGCTACTGTATGGAGAGTGCTCAGGGTTCTTTTTTGAGCTACAATTTAAAAAATTTATTTTCAAGGAATAAACCCATGAATTACCTTGGGTGTAACATTTACCCATTTCAGACCATGTGTCATTCCCTTGGGAATGAGATTCTTTGTTTGAGGCTCATCCATGTTAATGTATCTTCTCAAGTGCTACCAAGAAACAAAGAATCTTGTTCTCAAGGGAATAACACGACTTGAAATGGTTAAACATTACACCCAAGGTGATTTAGTCTATTGTATGTTGGAAGGGGAAGCTGATGGATTTGAAGTTTTGAGATTTTTGAGTCAGATGGAGACTGTTTTAATTAATACATCAATGTATGTACCTGTAGATCATCTGGTCCTCTTCGTCTGATTCATTGATCATTGAGAAAGTAGATGGCTCTCGGAAATATGAATCTACAGACACACACAAAAATTCATTTTAATACAATAAACCCGTTAAATATGTGGTCTAAGGCCCTGTTTAGATGGAGGTGGGCCAGCTCAGTAAGCAGGCTCAGTAAGCAAGCTAGCCTGCCTTCCCATATAAATGCAATGAAATTTTTACAAAAAATGAACCAAAACCTCAGCAAAGTGGGCCTGCTTACCAGGCTGGCCCACCTCCACATATACAGGGCCTAAATGTAGTTTTATTGATATTAACATTGCAAAAGTAGAAGAGTTTGTCGGGGACTATAGAGCACCTTTGAAAGTGGGGGGGGGGGGGTAGTTTTGACAGGGATCATCTTTGAAAGTGTTATAATCAATGTAGATTTGGGAAAAAAGTATGTGTGTGTGTGTGTGTATGGAAACCTCCTAGTCCCCATCTCCATGGTCCCTGGAATGCAATTGCTAGGTAATAAAGGTTGTGATGCTCCACCATGATGCCAGCCCCAATATAAGTACTACCATGTTGCCCCCCCCTATATGCAAGTGACTACATACTTGTGGTCTAGCAAGTACCAGTGAACATCTGTAACTGCAACAAGTATGAGTAATCACTAACAAAATCTTCAAAGGCTTTTACTCACCATAAAGAGCATTCTTGGAAGGAGAGTAAACAAATGCCATTGTGTAAAGGTAGAAGTTTAGTAGGCCATAGAATGTCAAGAATTCAGCAGGTAAACAGAGTTAAAGAAAGTACAGTTTGATGCCTCAAGATACATGACTATTGATGTATCACCCACTAGTTATGACTTTTAGTGATGATGATGGTGATGAGCAATGATGGTGATGACTGGCCACAATGCATGATGATGACATTGATGGTGGTATTGGTGACGATGATGGTATTGGTGACAATGACAATCATATGATGATGATTACAACAATGACCTCTTGGTAGAGTGGTATTGGTGATGGCATTGGTAATGATGATGGTCATGATGAAATAAACAGTGATGCCACCGATGACAGAACTTAATTATCAAAGGATATAGTTTTTGTAGTGTGTTTCCAGGTCTGCCACAAAGTTTTCCTGGAGCACGGCAGTACCAAACTTCAGTCCTGTGATCACTAAACTTATCGCCAGCACAATAAGCATCAAGCCTGTTAAGAACTTGATACGCAGATCTGAAAACCAAACAGAAGATAAAGTTTAAGGCTGGTTCACACTAGCATCATAATCGTGATCGTAAGCAACATACTCGGACTCAGTAGTGTGCTGCTCATTAATGGTGCTTGTCTTTTCTTACACCTCAGTGATAAATACGCTTCTGAGTCTGCGTACGTTGCTTACAATTACTACGCTAGTATGAACCAGGCTTAATCATGAAAACTCTTTGAATACACAACATTTTTCATTCTTAATTTCATAATTTTAATTCTCCTTCTCAGCTAAACATTTTTTCATTAACAGTGCATTCTCTCTTTCAAAAATCCCATTTTTTATTTTGTACGTTTTCAACTCATTACCTCAACTTTTTCCTTTGCGGTCTTATCTCTCCCTTTCCACAGTCTCTATACAGTCATTCCCAAAAACATTGTCCAAGTGAAAAGAGGTTTATACAACAATAAAGTCATTAAGTATTCAATTTCCTCGCCTGGAATTTTTAATTTGCATGTGATAAACAAAAGTCTTGTAGAATGTTCTCTAAGTCTGGCAAAGCTTTTACTAGCTCAGAATATAGCTCTGAAATGGTCTCTAGGTACATTTCTTACAAAGTAGCTAGTCGTCTTCTTGGAGCCTAAAACCCAAACTTCAAAAGTGGTAAGAACTTGTTTTGAATTACCCACCACCAACATTTTCTGCACATGCATGTAATGGTGCTCATTTAAATTCCTAGTTCCACGCATGTGAAAATTGAATATTTAATGAGACACATGACATTTATTGCCATATAAACCTCTTTTCACTGGGACAACACTTTTGGGAATGACTGGTGTATTTTCCTTTTTTCCTCCCCTAGCTGTCACCCCCTTTCCCTCCTGCCATCCCCTAAATCACAGCTGTGCTTACCAAAGTATGGCATTGCTTTTAGTTCACTGTATGCTCTGATCAGTAGATATATCATATACACCAAATAGATTCCACCAACAGTAAAGAAAAACACCTTCAGACCCTAAACATTGACAAACAACAAACAGATTTTAGAGATAATGTCATTACAAATAATAGCAAAGATAAAAAAAACAACTCTGAATAACTTTATATGCCCTGGGGGAGGGGGACTCCAGGGTAAAAGTATCAGGTATGCTCGTTGTATCTCTTAGGGTAAAAATAAGTGATTTGGTATCTGTTAGGGTGTTAAAATTGAAGTTAAGAATTTCAGAATTCCCTGGTATCTTTTAGGGTATTGAAAATGGGAGAGCTCATTGCTTTCTGCAGTGGGATTTATGTTTATAGTTACACAGAGCTTAGACACTTTAATATTAGTAATACTTAACATTTCAACAGTCTTTTAATCTAATTATATTTCTTTATTAGTGGTATCTCTTAGGGGTTAAAAATTGCCCAGCCACACCCTTTTTAAAAGACTTCTGGTATCTTTTAGGGGTGTTTTTGAAAATTTTCGACGAGCATACCCGATACTTTTACCCCGGAGTCCCTCCCCTGGGGCTGGTAGGTGGTAATCATATGGGAACCACAGGTGGCAAAGCAGTGAGAACGCTTGCCTCTCACCAATATGACTCGAGTTCGAGTCCTGTCAGGCTCAGTGTCATAAGAATTTCTAGTTGGTTCTCTCCTGTGCTTCGAGGGTTTTTCTCCAGGTTCTCTGGTTTTCCTCCCTCCACAAAAATCAACTTCTAAATTCCAATTCGATCATGGAATGAGGGCCACAGGTTTGTTAGCCACTGGCTATTAAATGCTACCCTTGTAAAACTAACAAGGATGTTATATCACCTTACCTCTCCTATTTTTGATGCTAAGTATAAAGCTATAGTTGAACTACGATAAAACATCATGGACAGACCAGATACCCCACCTAGGATACAATACGTGGTTAAAAAGTCTGGGAATAAACTGGGAATACTTTGGGAATAAATGAGGAATAGAATATTTTGGGAGTATTTTAAGAATAAATTGAGAATATTTTGCAAATAAAATGGAAATATTCAGGGAATAAATTGGGAATATGTTGAGAGTATTTTAAAAATAAGAATAAATTGGGAATAAATAGGGAATCGTTTAGAAATACATTAGAAATATTTATGGTTGTATAAACAGTTTACACAAATATTTGTGTGCATAATGCACAGCTAGGCCCAGGTCAAACATCAGACTTCACAAGCTGAACTCATTGAAAACAATGGATAATAAGGCGGTCTTCTTTGATGTCATTAGGTTCAACTCATGTGAAGTTTGACGTTTGATCTGGGCCTTAGCACATAAGGTAATGCAGCAATGCTTGTGCCAGTGAATTGGAGGCTCACATAGACCATCTATGTTTGCATTTATCTCTGGCACGAACCCATCCTGGATGGGATGCTTGTGCATCACAGGCTGTTCTCTGCATGTACATACTCTGTAATAACATAATTCACAAAATCCAGTAATTACCAGCAATTAAAGCATTGACGCTATCTTGTTTTTTACGGTACAAAGCCAGTAAATATTCTACAACCTAAAAAAGCAAGAATGCATGATGTAAATACCTGACAAAAAGATAAACACTACATTTTTGGGAGCCAAGCACAAAGAAGCCAAGTTAATGAGAATATAAATATCTGGACCATGTGGCACTATGAAATACATGGACTAGAAATAATGGAAAGTTAGAGTGGCCTTAGAAAGGAGGTTATTCTGGGTGAAAGACCCTTGGAAATAAATTTGGAAAAATTAATTTACAACCTCGCTGGGATTCGAACCCATGACCTACGGAATAACGAGAATATACATAAACTTGCCTTGAAAATTCCAACATAACTACCAAGAAACAGACCACATTGAAAATTGTCTGTGCTGTACAAACTCTTAGGAAAATTACCTGAAAATAAACAAAATTATTGATGATGCAACTTAAACCAATTAATAATGTGTTATCACAGAAAATATTAATACCTTCAACATACAAGGGGTTTATTGTTATACACATTCACGCAATACCCCAGGGAAGTGCAATAGGTTGCCTATGGATGCCATAGGAATTGAGTTTGTTAGATGTGTTGTTCTCTCCCTTGCCACTAGAGTTTTCCCCCAGGATCTCTGGTTTTCCTCCCTTCGTAAAGATCAACACGTGAGCTGGGGTAGAGAGTTGTGTGCATAGACTATTCAAATGTTGTGGTAGTATATTAGCATAGTCAGAGTCGTGACATTAGCATTCTCTGTTACAATCTGATCGGTCATCTATCATAGCCATCATCACCAAGGAACCCTCCAACAAATAATTAATAATTAATATCCACTCTGCCAGGGACTTACTTGGTTTTCGGAAGGCCTTAGGTAATTTAGGAAGGAGCTGTAATACAAAGCCAACAGTGAAGGCCTTCAAACTTTGTTTCACACTAAAACAAATAACCAATTTTAGAATCAAGTTCCCGAACTTATGAATAATTAATAAGAAAGCAAAGTAAATCACTATGGACACGTGATCTTTATTAGCATTACAAATTTGGCCAACTTTCGCTTTGATTTTCTCCAAGAATTATTCATGGTTTGAGAAGCTAGATTAAACACTTGAAAGGGTGTTTCATCCTCTATTCAAACACCTTGAAGTCATTTAACAAACCTCAGCTGCACCTTGTTTTTTCAACCAGCTTTTTGGTGTTTGGATATCAGATGAAATGCTCTTTCCCATGTTTGATCTATTACTTAAAAGTCAGACTCTAAATAAAACTTTTTCAAATCTTACCAATCTAAAGACAGCTGATATTCTATCCTGCTGCAGATTTGTGGAGGAATGTTTTGATTATTTTTGATCCCTTTAACATTTTCTGGTCCTCGTGTGCCAACAAAAAACCTGAGGCAAGAATTAAAGACTTCAAGGGGTGCCTTATTTCAGAAAAACACAAAACTTGGTGTGTCATCCATCTATTTTAAGACATAGTTGGAGTACAAATATCCCATTCACTTATGATAAAGAAATACTGTGTGCTTTTCAATACATTCTGCTGGTGCAGACACCTCTTGATCTTGTCAACATGCAGTACATTTATTTTTTAATTGTTTTCAATATTTTTTTCTAATAAGCACTGAAAGGGGACAAAAACCTACTGACCTAATAAGTGACTTCAGAGCTCCTTTTCTTAACCCATTGTCACTCCTGTTAGAAAAAATAAATAAATTTGAGAAAAATGGAACAGGACAGATTCATCATATCAGATACAGTAAAAACCTGCGTATAAGAACCTGGATTTTTTCAGTTAGCCTAAACAGGTTCTTATACAAATGGTACTTAAAGCAAATTTAGGCTAACTAGGTTCTTAAAATAGGTTCTTATATTTTTAATATAAATTTCATTAA
>JAAAQI020124006.1:0-15081 GCA_011800005.2 Stichodactyla mertensii
TTTTGGAACGATTTGAGTGAATCTGAAAAATCATGCCGAAAAGTCACTTAGGCCATTTTCATTTTAACCCCTTCATTGGTTAAGGCTGGATCTTTAAAATCAAATGACAAACTGAAGACTGAAAGTAATTTTAGAGTAAGCATGTATGCTTACCTTCATCTTGTCTGCTTTTCTGTATTGTCCAACTCCTTTTTTGCTTTGTTTCATGCGATGGATGTAATGGTCCATTCCTTCCCTATGATTAGATGTATAAATGGAATAAATAAGATGAGACTGACTAGACTGACAGATGACTAACCTGACTCTTGGTCTAACTGGCTTACTTTATGAAGGAGTTGGCAGAGAGAAAGAGAGAGAGAGAGAGAGATTGAAGAACACACCTATTAACTGGCTGCAAAAGGCTTGGACTTATCAAATCAGAACTTGGGGTGTTCAGGGAGCTGCCTTCTGGCCCCAAGGGTCTGTAACGACTACTTGGGGTTCTGCTGGTTGGTGTCTTGAATTCCATTTTATTTTGCTGCCCTTCATCACCATCATCATCGTCATCATCATCATTTTCATTATCATCATCATGATCATCACTGTCTTGATCTTTTTCAACTAGAAACTAAATTTTGAGGATTGTAATCAAGAATAATCTTTAAAAAAACCTGAATTAGCAGGAAATGGTTAGAAACCCAGTAGCATGTACGGTAACAGGGACTACAGCACCAAGTAGCTCATCTTGGAGGGGGAGAAGGAATGCGTAACCCCTGCATCAATCTCCTGGACCTGCCCCTGACAGCCTTACCTTGAACTTCTTTTTAGTGTTTTTGTATGGCGTTGATTCAAAGATGTCATCCTCAAAGCCATCATTGTTCTGCTGTATTAACTGCCTGAGCTCTCTTTTTCTCTTGATTGTACCAACACCACCAGTAATAGCAACCACTGGATGAAAAGTAAACAGGGAATGAATGAGTGAGTGGATGGATGGGATATATGGTTAGAATGGATGCTTGGTTGGGATGTGTTGGTAGTGGATGGATGGATAAATGGACAGAAGAGATGAATATAACTGAGATAGGTGAGTGGGTGGATGAATGGGATGAATGGTAAATGGATGAAATAATAAATGAGTGGATAGCAAGATTGATGAAACAATAATATATCAATGGTCAAACTGGATAAATGTGGATAAATAAAGAAATGAATGGATAGAAAAAGAAAAATGGGAACAAATGGGAAACATTCTCCTCTAAGCATTCCTATCCATACACCTACCTTTCTGATTAGCCTTTGGTTGTTTCTCTTTTGGTTTTACCACTTTTCTGGGCTTCAAGTTCAACTGTTCATCATACTTCAACTGACATTCCTGAGCTGTCCTAGTCTGAACTGAATCAGAAACTTTTTGCCAGTATCTGGGTGTGCTGAGTGGAATGGAATGAAGAGCCCTGCAAAATAAAGCTGGATTATTTTTGTTCCTAGACCATATTTTACTTGTATGTGCCAATCCCTTCGGTATTATTTCTTTGATTGTCAGAAACACTTGAGAAGATACCCTAATATATATGAGTCTCAAACAAAGATTTATATTCTCAAGGGAATGACACAGTTTGAAATCAGAAGGGGACTTGGTCCATACTACTCTTCAAGCACAATTTACAGTTTATTTTGTTAGTTCCATATAAACTCCTTCCCCTTCCCCCTTCTCCCACACACAGACCCTCCCCACCCCCCTGGAGTGGGATTGTAATTTTTAAGGGTGAACAAGGGTCTGAAGAAAGTATATTTTACATGTAGCAGTATCTTTATATCACTTCTGGGTGGTGGATCTAACCCCACTTCTTTCCATGGAAAGGTTTAGATGTTTTCTGGGACTATACATCCATTCAATAGCACTGCACAAAGAAATGATGCACATCTCAAGGCTTGGCTGCATGATGCAGTGTTACCTGCAGCACCGCTTGCAACAGAAAAATCGCACTGTGTCCACCTGAGCTCCTCTCTACTTCTGCAACATCATGCACAACAGTTGCATGAGGTGACACATGGTACTATTTCCCTGCTGCAAGCAACATCTAACCAAGCCTTCAGGTTTATTTTTACTTGCTCGTTTTCTTACTTGCTCAACCTGAAGATCTCATCATCTTTCCAGTCTCTTTCATCCGCATTATCTCCATTTTCCTTTCTCGAATTCTTGTCCTTTTGTAGGTTTTTATTTTGAACACTGCCAGATTTAGACCTTTGACTTCTAAATTTTTTCCTTGTCCTATTATGCTGCTTCTTTTTTGGTGAGTCAGTATCAGTTGACACTTCACTAGCTTGGCTCTCAGCCTTTCGCTGTCGTACACTACTTAACATCTTAGCGACCTCTTGAGCTTCTTCTTCATCTAATGATGACAAAATTACACCATCTTCTGCCACACCAGCAGCCTTCCTAGATCCAAATCTTGCTTGAGGTGGATGAAAAATGTTAAGCTCTTTATTGGTACCTTTATATTTTGAAAGTGTTTGAACTTCTTGATTTCCTGCCTTCCTTTTTCTTAAAGATCTCCTTGGCTGAGCATTTTCCTCTTCACTTGATTCTGTGCAGCTCTGCATTTTAGTCTTCTTTTTCTGATGTCCCTCAGTCTTTCTAAACTTCATCTTGGAAGTGTGCTTAACCGAATTGTTGTCTCTAAAGATGTCTTCTGAAGAGTCGACAGCATCACTTTCTTCAGTATTATAACTTTGAATAGTACTATCAGTATCAAGATTTTCTTGATCCTTCATCTGCTTTCTTCTTCTTGTCAGATATTGATTTTTTTCTAAGACTACTTGTACTTTTTTCACACCTTTACCATCATTTCTCAGTTGTTTTGTGGAACTTTTATTTTTGTCATCCTTCTTTGACAAAGCAGATGTTCCTTTTCTCTGTGAGGATTTTTGTCTGGAAGGATTTGAATCATTTTCTTCAGCACTGAATGAAATGTTTCTTTTGACTTGTTCTTTTGCAACTTCGTTATCCTCCGTGCTGCCAGCATTAAGATCATCATCAGATTCCTCTTCAGTTGAGAGCTCACCATGTTGTATTTTTGAACGTGTTACTCTGGATTTCCCCTTTGGTTGAGATTTCTTTGACTGCAGCCTTTGGTTGTTACGACTTGCCATTACTGTGCTATCACTCTCACTTGGCCTCCAGGACTCATCAGACATAACCTGTTTTGGTTTAATACTCCCTGGCAGTGACGACATGTCACTTTCAGCCTGTGAACTACTTTTTGGTTTTTCACTGATAGAATCCTTGATCTTATTTTCAACACTGTTAGATGTGCTGTCTGTTAGCTCGCTTTCACTACCATCCAATGAGGTTGTTTTGTTGTTCTTTGCAGTTGTTTTATCTGTTTTTTCTTTAGCAGATTTTGCCTTGTTTGCTGTTGCAATGCTGTTTTGTTCTATTTGTTTTCTTGGTCCATTAGTTTTGGTTGTTACATCATATTTAGCAACCTTTGGAGTCATGGCTGTTGAACTCAGCAAAGCAGCTTTGTCCTGTCAATTAGAGAAAAAAATAAGAAAATAACTCCAATTTTTATTTTCTTCCATTTTACAAAACAGACCAAATCATCCAACATGTTGCCAATTTACATTTCCACCCAATTCAAATCTTTTGGGAATATGATTCTTTGTCATACTTTGATATCACATGCAAATGAAATGCAAATTTTGGAACTATAAGTTCTTATTCCCAGAGGTTTTGAATTGGGTAGAAATGTCATTATTGGGACATTAGCCTGTTTATGTTAATAGTCAAGCCACACTCCTTTGAGGCAATGGTTTAATAATCTTATACTGTCAATCAATTATTTCTCTCTACCACACTCAATAAAAGTATTTTGGGGGGGGACACTCAGGGGGTGGGGTTACTATCCAATAAAAGCATTTTTTTGGGGACACTCAGGGTGTGGGGTGGGGTTACTATCCAATAAAAGTATTTTGGGGGGCGACACTCAGGGGGTGGGGTTACTATCCAATAAAAGTATTTCCCTGCAATACCTTAGGTAGCTTCAAATCAAAGTCATACAGGCCAACAGACAATGCAGTGTGCTCTTCTCCTCCAGGCTCGATAGACGTGAGATTGTTGTTCTTGTCAGTCACGATTCTTTGCCCTCTCCACCAGGCTAGGGGAGGTTTGACCAGACGACCACTACTGGTACGCTGAAAGGAAAAAACACAATAACAGAGCTCAAAACAAATACATGTATACAGCTAGAAATTGTTATATTTTCTCAGCTGGAGAAATGAATTACTTGGTAAGCAACATTTTGCAAATTATTCACCTGTGATTTGTAATACTTGGCCTGCATTTTGACCACTGGGAGCCCACTAATTTGATCCCTGACGTGGGATTTACATTTATGGATGCATAAATCACAAATATTCCTCAAACCAAATTCAATATTACTATATAACCTGTGTTTATGGTATCCCTGTAAATGTAAAAAAATTATTCTAACTCTAACCTTAAGCTCTACTTCAATTGGTTTTACACCTGGAAAAAAGGTTAAAAACTAATTGTCATTTTCACAAAAAACATCAGATAAAATTGTTTCACAGTGAGAATGCTGATGATGTATTTCCCTTTCCATTTTTACTCCATTCCAATTTTCCCTTTTACAGCTGACTATAACTGTTCACAGCATCTTAAAGGCAAAGTTGGAAGCATTACAACATGTGTCTCATCTTACCAGCATTAAGTGGTGTTTTAGGTGTTGTTTTTCTTGTAGTGGTTTGATTTTTGGTCACTGATTTCCTTGTTTTTTCATATTGTTTTTCATCCTTAGTTGAACTATAGAAAATGTGACACATATAGAGATTAGTTAAGGAGAGAAAAGAACAGGGAAGGAAGAGCAGAAGAGGGCAGTGCAGAGCAGAGTAGAGGAGCTGAGGACACTAACATGGCATGTCAGGAAATGGGATGAAATCAGGGATAAGACAAATGAGAGGATGGAAAAGGATGGAAAAAAATGTAGAAAGGAAAGGCTATAATAAAAGTGGCATCAAAAGGAGAGGTAGTGAGAGAGACATGAAAAAGGCAGACAAAAAAGGAAGGAGCATTTGTATGGATCAAAAAACTAACCCATTTAAAATGGAACCAAAATGTTCTTCGACAAGCTGTTCCCAGTTAGAAGGAAATCCATTGTTAAATGCCTCAACAAATTTCTTTGAAAATCCTAAACAGAACACATGATAAAGTGAATGGGAGTAGTTTTCATATGACTGTAAAAAGTCAAAGCACAGCACAGCACACATGATGCAAGTAGATCCAATCACAGCAGAGGAGAGCAGTGCCGATGCTAAATATTGTCCTTTAAGGCTTGAACACATGATGTGGTGTTCCCTTGCAACACTGCTTGCAATGGAGTAATTGTACTGTGTGTCCACTTGTGCAACTGTTACGGTGTCACAAATGTAGAAATGATTTCTACTCCAGTGGTGTCACATGCAGCAGCTGCATGGACACACTGAGTGCAATTTCCCTACTGCAAGCAATGTCACAGGCAATGTTCCATCATGTACTGTATCCATACTGCTTCAAAGCACTATGGCAAAAGTGTAAAAAAAAAATTCAAGGTGAAAACTGTAAACAAAATCTGTCAAACCTTGTTGAAGAGCTTCTTTAGCCAGTATCTCTCCCTCAAGAACATACTGAGACTCTGATTTTGTTTCTACCAGTGAGGGAGATTTCCTATTGACAATTCCAGTGCTATGCCATAGCTCACCCACTGGATCTTCACTGTAATACAACACAATGCATTGAAATTAATCCTATGTTCTTTACAGGAAATTCTGAACTTCCCAAAAGAAGTCAGAACCCTCTGGTTAAAAGCAATATAAAAAAGTACTGAAAAGAAGTGAATCTGTAAATGTCTTTCTTTGTAGTACTCACCGTCTTTGACCTTCAACAATGATACAAGGACCATTTTTGGTTTTCACTGGTTTGATGTACCATCCAAAGAGATGGTGAGCTTTCGTTTCTGATTTTAGTTGAGATGTAGACTGGTAAACATTAAATACAACAATGGAAAAACATATAAAAGTGCATTCATGATATATACAGTATATATGAACATTACACATTTTGGGGGATTTGGACTGTGTGGTTTTGGACTAAATTTTCATGCTCCCTTTTTCCAACATTTCATACTTAATCTTATCCTGACTTGGCATCCCGGGGGGGAGGGGACTCCAGGGTAAAAGTATTGGGTATGCTCACTGTATCTCTTAGGGGTAAAAATCAGCGATTTGGTATCTGTTAGGGTGTTAAAATTGAAGTTTAGAATTTCAGAATTCCCTGGTATCTTTTAGGGGTATTTTTGAAAATTTCTGATGAGCATACCCCATACTTTTACCCTCGAGTCCCCCCCTGGCTTGGCATAATATTATTTTATGTGACCTTCCCTCTTCCTTTTGTCTATTTCTAGATAACCCACCCTTTTGGAAGGCTCAAAAAATGATGACCCTGCCCCCTTTCACCTCCCCTCCCCTGCTAATTTATAACAAGTCCTTTAAGGCAATGGGTCACCGATTTGGTCTCAGCCTCAATACCTGTTTAAGTGGGTCAACCTTTCGTTTTTTTAAGGTGGTGAATATTTGTTGGGTACTCACTTCAGCTGGTAGAGGTTTTTTCGTTTCATCTTTCTTGGGTCTTGCTTCAGGAACATCTGATCCAGGAATCGAATCATAATCCATAAACTCTTCCTCAGTTTCAGGAAGCATTTCTGGTTTGTTTACAGGGGTATTATGATCAGTTTTGATGCCAGAATCAACAGCATTACTCTGCTGATCATGCTCTACAATGTCAATGTCCTGGGCATCAGAATTTGGATCAGACACAGGATAACTGTTTTCTACTTCTTGTTCCAATGAAACTCCTGGTAAGGTCTGCTTAGCAACTGCACTTGGTGCTATGTCACTACTAGTTGTGATTACATCAGGAATTGAATCAGTATGGCTCTGTGTTCTATCGTCATATCCTGAGTCAACATTTACTGACTGGCTTGTACCATCAGTATCCTTTGCAGGAGTTCTCAACTTATTGATCACGTCTTTGACCTGCATTCTCAGTGAATCATCATCAAAATCAGGACCCTTTAATGGACTAAATAAGGTGTTCTGCTGAGTCCTTGCCTGTTGACCACTTTTAAAAAACTCCAGCATGTTGACAACAAGGCCAGAATTTGAAAGGTTGCTTGTACTTTTGTCATTGTTACTGGATGATGATAACGGTGTTTGTGCAAAGGACTCATGGGGAAAGGTTTGCTGCTTATAGGGAGAGTACATGTATATCTTTGACTTGGAAGTTGTAAATAACAATGATTGGTCTATTGTTGAAACCAGCTCCTGAAATGGAAAAATAAATTATTCTACCACAGGAACCCAAGTATAAACCCCAAGTATAAATGGTTAATTGCATACACAAATCCATCCTCAGGAACCCAGGGGTAAAATTCTGTTGCTCACTTCTTGCCTCCAGGAAAAATTGAATTCAAATGAATTTTGACTTCTGGAACAAGCTCTAACAGACTTCTTTCCCAGGGGTATTTTTCCTGGAAATGTGAAACAAATGACAGAATTTTACCCCTGGGTTCCCCGAGGATGACAAATCCTAATGCACCAGTGAACGTAAATCCCTCCTCCCAGTCCTGGCATGACCAACGACTTGGAATTTACCATCTGTGAAAATGGAAAAAATGCCCTCACCTCAGGGGAATGTTGCTGATTCAATGTCTCTGCATGTTCCCCTCTCTTGGGCAGTTTTAATTGGCCATAGTCAAGAGACTGGGGAGGCAAAAGACAGCACTCTCTCTCTGCTGGTGGGGATTCAAAATGAAGTGAATAGTTGGTAAGTACTCCTCTGGTCATGCATGGTTTGGGGGAGAGGCAGGCAGAGGGAGTGCAGGGGTTCACATTGACTAGTGCACAAACTTCCCAGTTTTTGTACCCTTATTATTACTTATATATCAAAATACATTTATAAATAAACACATGAAACTTAAGTCGCTGAAAATTGAGGCTAGGAGAATTCATTGCAGAGTTTGTTAAGAAGCTGAAATCCAAAGGCTCTGGATGTGAAAATCATTGAGATAAAAGTACTCTTTAACAGAAAATGTTCCTTAATTCCAACTAAAACCTTTAATGATGAGTAAATGAGGTATCTAAGAGTTTACCTGAGCTCTTGGACTTGCTAGAAACAGCTCTTCAAAACGTGAATTTGTTCTAGATGAAACAGACTTGGACGATGAATTGAACGTGTCGTCTTTCCCGTTGTCTCGACTCGTTTGAGCACTGAAAGGCTTGAAATTAAATATAGCACCCGATTCTACCAAATCCATTGTTTAGTGGTTGACTATGTGAGAAAAAAAGGACAAAATAAAACGCATTTTGACAGAAAAATCTTCCACACATGGACGAGCTCAAACGGTTCGCCCGCCAAAACATAAACTCTTCTTCTAAGCATAACATATATAGAATCTCGATTCTGATTGGCCTGACACAAAAATATTACATCTCTTCATTATAACAAGAAAATAAAACTGTCTGCCTTGAAACACTTTGAATTAAAATAAAACATCTTTATAAGACTTAAAAATAAAAAAGTACAAAATTTGATGCCAAAGTATTTTACTTTTGCAATTTTATCAGTGTAAAAGATTATGTCCAATCAAAACTATTTTTGTACTAATGTAATGGGGGAATTTGCGGACAGTAACGCCTGACTTTCTTCTTATTCTTCTTATTCCAGGAACTCGACTTTTGCCCTGTCAACAGTTTTAATTCAAGCGTTATAAATAATCTTTTCTCTCTCTCTCTCTTTAAGTGGAATATTATTTCCACGTTCATTTTATTCAAGATTGGGGTTATCTGGTCGGCATTTGAAAGTCTAATCTTCGGAAGAATGGCGGACCACGAAGAAATAGAGGAAGTTGATGAAGAACGCCAAGAAGGTTTCGTTTATATTTAATTCTTTTTCTAACCGTAGCATTGTTGTCTTTCTCTGTTATCGCAACTGGTAAATGACTCCTTCTTGCGTTGTTATAGAAGAAATAGACAAATCTAGTGGTGAAGGAGAAGAGGAGTGGAAAAGATATGCAAACATGTCATTAGAGGAAAAGAGGAAGTACTACAGATGTGGGGATGATTACGTCCAGTTAAAGGACATCGAAACATGGCCGAATTACTACCAAAATAACAATTATAAGTTCTCTAAGATTCAAAAAAGTAAGACATACTGAAGACTGGTTGAGACAACCAGACTTCCACATTATTTATTTCATGTATCCAGAGAAGCATAAAGTTCACTCCCCCCCCCTGTCTTAACAAGGAATATTATATGATCCTAAAAGAACCTTCTCACCCCATTGTTCCAGCGTAAACTTTTACAGATACCAGTCAATAAAAATGATTTTAATATGTTTTTTTTTGGCCATATAAGATGTTACATATCATTTTATGTAAGGTTAATATATCTTGTCTTGACTTGTCTTTGTGGCACCTGACACACAGACATCTAAAATGCAGCCAGTCCCCATCAACCTTCCTAGAAACACTGATGAGAGATACTGGGACCTCAAGCTATTGGACTGTTTGGCTGATAGAGGACTGTGTGGCTCTGTGCAGGCTGCCCTGATGATGATATGTACCCTTGTGAAATGAAGATTATTGTCTGTGTATTGAAGTCACCCAATTACTTGCTTTCAGCTTTCAAAATAGGAAAACCACCTCACAAGGTTGATACAAAAATCAATGATAAAGTATCACTGTATGTAGGAGATATAACAGAACTGGAAATTGATGCTATTGTCAATGCAGGTAAGCATGAGACGCCCCTCTCAGGGGTGAATCTAGAGGAATGGTACAGGGGGTGTGTACCCCCTTGCTAGATGACATGTTGATCTTTTTATGGAGAATTTCTTGATGTGTAACTACTGTGTTTGCATATTCATCGCTGTATGAATTGGTGAATGTCCTGATTATGAATAGTGTACTCCTAAAAAATTCCTGGATCCATCCCTGCCTCCCTGTCCACCTCCCCCACCTGCCTAACCATATCTTCACTAAGTTATCAGTATTTTTTAATTATTAGGGACCATGTATGTAAGATATCATCTGCGGGATTGTGGTTGCCTCTGTATTAGACTTCTGTCCCCCAAAAAGTTCAATTATAATCTTTTTCTAGATATTGCATCTGTCTCAATTGTGAGATGATGCATTTCAAAGACAAAGCACCAGAATTAAATATTCAATCAGACTCTCTGTGTGCTACGTTATTTATGTGAATTCACACCTAGTGATATTGTAAGGACTCTCAACAATGACTTTAGCTTTCTTTTAATACTATTGTAATCCCACTTGAACTCATTTTGACATGATAATGAATGGCATTTTAGGAGCAATGCTGAAACGTTGTTGCCTATAGCGTTAGTTTTTTCTCTAAATATTGCAGTTTCTGAATTGTTTTTGGTTTATTTCTCAGCAAACAAGACATTGCTAGGTGGAGGTGGTGGTAAGAATCTACAGATATTTTTGAATATATATTATTTCATATTGTACTGAAATTAAAGTTTTATATGTGTAGGAAATCCTGGTCAAAAATAAGAAAATTTAGGAAGATAATCTGTGTACATTTACAATCTTCTCTAATAAATAGTAATAAATAAACAACAAATTATTTGTTAAATTGATTGCTATACTACAGCAAGCCTAATAAATTAAAATTTGCTCTATTACGACCATTATCATCATTATTGTCATTATCAGTTGATGGCTGCATTCACAGAGCTGCTGGTTACACACTTGTAGAAGAGTGTTGCCTACTGAATGGTTGTGAAACTGGAGAAGCAAAAATTACTTCAGGTGCGACTTATACTCATACATTAATTTTTATTATTTATTAATCATTATTAACCAATCAGCAGATATTGTGAGGTCTGGAATGTATAAGGGACCACTCATTTATTAGGGGGGGGGGGTTGGTTAGGGGAGGTTACCAATTTTTATGCAGGGAGAAAAGCGGGGGCTATAGAAATTTATACAAATATATTGTCATCAGACATTGGTGATGTATGTAGGAAGGGGGGAGGGTCAGAACAAATTGTGCATCACAAAAAGGGGGGTCAGGAAAAACCAAACATGGCACATCCACTGTTGTACCACCCCCCCCCCCAAACAATGACCAGTCCCTTATTAGAGAAGTAATTATACTACTGAAGACAACTCCCGGATTCAATTTGCTGATAGTGATGGGTTTTTATGTGAAATTAAATATGATGAGTTTTTATTTGAAGTTTGTAGAATAAAATTTCAATGCATTATGGCTTAGACAATTACAGAAAGCTTTAAAACCTCTGTTAAATATTTCCTGAATTTTATTCTTATTTTTGATCATTATTTCTTCATCAGGTCACAGGCTTCCAGCAAAACGTAAGTTAGTTGGATAATTGCTGAAAAAGTTATTGAATTAACATGCACTTTAACACTAATAAAAATATAGGTTATTTTCACTTTTAATTTAAGCATTTCAAATTCAAGAATTCTGCTCTGCTTATGGACTGAGTGTCGTAGTTTTTATTCAATTTTTTTCTCTTCACTTTTAAAGATGTCATCCATACAGTTGGTCCCATTGGAAAAAATGAAAAAGCTTTGAAAAGCTGCTATAAAAATTGTTTAAATGTTGCACTGAAAAATGGTGTCAAGACATTGGTGAGTACTGCAGTAAGAGTTATAGGTCTTGGGCTCTGTGGTAGTTGTACCACAGAAAGACCAAACTGTAAAATTAAAACAAGATATTTACAAATATTTACAAATATTTTGTATATTTTAGGCTTTCTGTTGCATATCTACTGGCATTTATGGTAAGTAAAATTTCATATTGTGTCAGAGATATATGTTGTTCAAAAATTAAAGCATGTGATTGGATTAATACCATTGTTTTTGTAAAATAGGCTACCCCAACAAAGATGCTGCTGAAGTAGCACTGAGGACAACCCGTAAATGGCTGGAAAATCAAAGCAATGCCAATAAAGTAGGTTTAGTATTAATAATAGAAATACAATGCTTCCTTTTCTGCTTTTCCTGTTTCCCACATTCCTTTTTACCCTTTGTTATTATTTTCATTGTTTCTCTTCTCTTTTCTTCTCTTCTCTCTTTGCCTCTCCTAACCTCACCTCACCTCTCCTCTCCTCTCTCCTCCCCTCCCCTCCACTCCTCTTCTTTTCTCTTTTCTCATCTCATCTCATCTCTTCTCCCTTCTTATCTTGTCTCTTCCATTTTTTCTATCCTTTCCATATTTTGAGCAGTTTTTCTTTTTGTTTAGATCGACAGAATTATTTTCTGCCTGTTTTTGGACAAAGACATCAAGATCTACGAGTCCCTGATGCTTAAGTATTTTCCTCCAGGAGAACTTGACACTAAAGAAGAAACAAAGACGCTGACTCAAACCGATGAAGACAAAGAACCAGAAGCAGAAAAAGTACCTGAGGATGAGGATAAAGACAAAGAAAGGCAAGATGAAGATGTCAAAGAAAAGGAAGAACAAAAATCGCGTGAGGACTCGGGAAAACTCGACGTCGAACTCGAGACAAAACCGCAGCAGACAAGAAAGAGTGAAAAACCGAATTCTGAAAAAGAAGAGAGCACGACAAAAACCGAAGAAATCCACTTTAACGAAAAACGTGACGAGGATAATGAAAAGCGGTTGAAGAAAAGGGAGGAATACCAGAAGGAGGATCTAGCAAAGGGAACAAACGATGAAGAAAAGGAAGGCAGCGATGGAGTGGTGGTCCCAAAACCCAAGAAACAAAAGCAGGAGAGTGAACCAAATGAAAATGAAGAAGAAAAAGGTCAAGATGTTGAAATGATCAACGAAGATTCACAATTGCGGCAAAGGCAGGAAATCGAAAAGAAAGAAGAAAAGGTTGCACAAGAAGAAGATGAACAGATGGAAGTTGAAGATTCTTCAGGAAAACAAGACAAAGAAGTTGAGGATGTCGTTATGGGATCAAAAGAAAAACAAGTTGAGAAAACAGAAGAAAGTTCGGAAAAGCAGCAAGGTTCGGAAAAGGAACCCCCGAAGCAATTTGAAACTTACGTGTGAAACAAAAACAACGGATGCTTTGTTCTTGTTTTGTGGAGTCCCTGTGGTACGAATGCCACAGGGAGCCCAAATTCATTTTAGATAGACGTTAGACGTTTGGCAAATTTACACGGAAATATCCATTTACATGGGTACTGGAGCGGAATACCCCACATGTATAGTAGCTTTTATAGTAGATTTGTTCACGCAGTTAAAAGAAGAAACATTTACCAAATATGGCATTTAACTCAGTATGTAATCACTGGCGCCGATGTACAGAGATCACGTGGTTCGTTTTAAAGTATATTAAATATATTATTCCTAGGAGTTTGAAGGTTTGTTGTCATATATTGATATACCTTCTTTCTTCTTTCCCTTATGGAAGCCATGTTGGAGGGCAGTCGTTCTTTGTAAGAGAAAAAAGCGACCAAAACGCAGCTGAAGTCATCTCGAACTCTTTACTGTTTTAGAATGCAGACTGCGCACTAGTTCACTCGTCTAACGACTGAATGTTTGCGCACTATACCAGGAAACTCTTTCATACAATCTTTCGTAATGTATTTCGTCAAACACTTGTTTAATTTTTTTTTAAATAATCAATTCGGGACCATACATACAGAACCAATGCTGAAGCATCGTATGGCTTTACGGTTCAACTGGAGATTTCAGCCCCAACTCCGCTATTCCAGGTCTATATGATCAGGGAGCTCGGCCAGAAGTAGGACTTAAGTCCTTAAGGGAGAGGTTAATCGGTCCCTAGACCGCGAATGATTAACCCCTTGCTATGATTAGGGATAAACCCCGTGAAGTGCGCATGTTTCTGGTGACTGTAGTATTCTTGCAAGGAACGCTACTCCATGTGGGGGTCGTTTTTTTATGGAACAAAGACTTCGGAAAAGCTGAAAAATGTCTGCGCATGTCATATTTTCCCCAGGATTTTTAACACAATCGCCCCTCCCCCCAATTTAGCGGTATTATCAGGTGTGTGTGTGAGAGAGGGATTCATAAGTATGCATGCGTCTTCCCGTTTTCATTGCAATTGTTAGCACAAACAAGGAAACAAAAATAGCACTCCCCTATTCTTTTATTTATTCATTTGTTCTCTCTTCACTTTTTGTTTAGTTTCATTGCATTATTCATTTTACATATTTCCTAATAGCGCTGCGCGTCGGTTCTAAAAATAGCTCGAGTGATGGATGGATGGATGCATCAGACAACTGTGATCATACTGAAAAGAAAACGGAGAAACACATTGTAGAGTGATGACACAAAACCGTGAAATAGTTTAGTCTAATAGAGGTTAGTAGACGCCATTGTTTTCTTTTGTGTCTATTAGACTTTAACCATTAGTTTCTGTTTCACGGGTTAAGTGCCATCACTCTATTACAGGAATAATATTGCACGCTATGAAATAGGAAACCATAAAGGCAATTGGATGTTTTCACGATTGCGTCATTTGACCACTACTAACAGAATGCAGTTAGTGTGACAAGGAAAATGTTACGAAAATAAGATAAGACGAAGTATATTTCTTCTATGCATCATATCTCATTTTCCTAAAGCAAAAAAAGAAAAAGAAAAAGGAAAGAAACAGGAAAGGAAAGGAAAGGAAAGGAAGGAAAAGAAAAGAAAAGAAAAGAAAAGGAAAGGAAAGAAAAGGAAAGAAAAAGGAAAGAAAAGAAAAGGAAAGAAAAAGGAAAGATCAAATGAGCCCTTTGGCTAACTCGTGAATACTAATTGGGCTGTACTTGAGTTGCATTGCATTTGAGAGAACGTATTATTCGTCATATAATCTAAATTTTTGTTTTCTTGTATAAACTAGACACTCAACACGAGACAATAAAACTACAAATAAACAAAAAAATTGTAAGCAAGAAACAACTAATACAGCCAGGATTTTGAGGATTTGTCGACCAGTTAGTTCATTCAAACGCGGTTACTTTACCCTTTTCATGATAGAAGTGCTTCCCAAGTTCAAATGTGTGCCCGAA
>JAAAQI020124017.1:0-15080 GCA_011800005.2 Stichodactyla mertensii
CTCAAACAAAGAATCGTATTCCCAAGAGGTCTGAATTGGGAAAACATTACGCCCAAGCGAATAAGGTCTATTGGATCGAAAGAACGACAATATTTTGAGTCGCTGATGTTATTCACACGCGCCGTTGCTAAGCACATGCAGCGCAAGTCAAGGCTAAGACTTGTGGTCTCCATTGACCACCAGCACAAACTCTTGTGGTTTTGTTAACGACAAGGATGTCTAGAGGATCTTAATGCTTTATTAAATTATACCAGCGTTGTTTCCTCTTGTCTTCACATGGCCGGAAACCTAAAAAAATGAATTCCTGAAGGTCTTACGTCAACACGTTGGGCCAAATCAAATCCAAACATAAAGAGGTAAAAGAGCCACTGAGGTGGGTTGAAGTTCCAGCTCGATCAGCCATTTTTTAAAAGCCTTAGCCTCGATTTTGCGTTGTGTGTGCCTAGCGCCCCCCGCGTCGTGAATAATAAAATGGACACAGCTATTTCAAAAAAGGTTGCAGAAGGTTTTGTTGCATGTTGCATACCAAGACAGAAATGTATTGTAGATCATATGCAAATAATGTCATCACAAAAGAAAATATGCCGGGCTCCATACTGCGAAGAGTTGCGCTGACAAGTTATTTGGTTCACATCGCCAATAGTGCATTTCGTCCTTACTATACAACATGCAACATACAACAAAACCTTCCGCAACCTTTTTTGAAGTAGCTGTATAGCGAGTTTAGCTTTATTGCATCGAGAATTGCATGGTCTTTTTTGAAAGCAGATTTGAATTCTTGCGGTTAACTATTTCTTTAATGCTTTATTTACAGGAATACATTAATTCATAAAATACGAAACAAACTAAAATAATTAAGCTTTCCAATGAAATATCGATATTTTTTCCTTACCGAACAATTAATAAATAGGTAAATTTTTTGTTAAATATCATAGCAAATAACACAGACACCAAAGGATACTAAAACCATTCATCTGATTAGTTTTGTGTTGCGATATTGGCAAATAATCGTGAAATAAAATGTGGAAAATATTGTCAAAAAGTATGAAAAAAGGCAAATAACGGCAAATGACTCCTAAACGGCTTGTTTTCATAAACAGTTCAGTGGTTATAAAATAATCTTGTCATATTTAAGGCCTATGCACACTAAGGGTTTCTCCGGGAACAGGCTCCAGGTTCGTTTCGCTCCTTCGTGTGTACTCTGAAAGATTTCAGAATTTTGCCCCTGGCTCACGCTCCCTGATTTTAAACTGGTTAAATACCAGGGAGCATGACCACACCATGCAGCAAGCTCCTACAGCTTTAAACCACTGATAACCAAGCTTTCGGCTTTAGCGGTCACCTTGATAACAATACACGCTAAAGCTTGCCCTTATGTTTCCATGGAGACGCGCCTTCCCGTTAGGCATGTGCTTAACATGTACTTTCATAACGATAAACATGGCCGCTATGACCAAAAACTTGGTTCTTGGCGGTTTAATAAACTATTGACATGAAATAAATCCCTTATATATTTCAAATGTATTTCCTTATGTTAAACCAGAAAAGTAAATTCTTCGATAAATACTAAAATGCAAGGCCTACTGTCGGGAGGACAGATGTCTAGAGCTATCTCGTTGGGAGGCGGACCGGATGAATTTTTTTCTTTTCTCGTATGAGTTTTGTGCGAGTATTTCCGTTGTTTGGTAATTAGTCCCAAGGGAAAAATAAATCCAGATAACACAAAAAAGCTTTGACGCATTCCATTGGTGACGCCACTGTTAAAGTATTTCAGCATGAGGAACTAAATCTCGACCGAACAGGCAAAAACCGATGCTAAGGTGACATCGCTTGGCTATACTGCCGAGACACACGAACTTAGCAACGACTCACGCACGAGAACATGACGTGAGAAGTGACTGCTAACCGCCATAACAGCGCTCTCGTGTTGTCGTTTTTATTTTACATGAAAAATCTCAATGCCGCGCTGGAAATTTGCAGCTGAGACCGTCATGTTTGATGCGTCACGTCACCGAGAGGGGTTTTCGTACGAGCGGGAAGCGTACGGTACTGAATTAATGCACATACACGGTACGGTGTGCGGTAGCATTGAAATGGCTTCCCATTGTTTTTATACGACTCATACGCTCTGGTACGGAGAATATAAGAAAGTTACAGCTACAGTGCTGCTACGAATTTGCGCGTATAACGGTTTCCCACGCATACGTAACCCGTTCTATCTCCCGCTCTTGCCTCCAAAAGCTTTTGTGCTCGTTTTTTAAACTTGGTCAACCATTACGCAAACGGCAAAAACGCCCTTCCAAATTCACCGTGCCGCCTGCCGCCTTTATTTGCGCTCCGGCCAGCCGTGTAAACGAGGTTTCGCCTCCACACCTAGCCAAGGAACTTTGATTTTTTTGATTTACGATTAATTTTCAGTTGCACCCTGGGGCTCCGTAGAATCCGGCGCAGTCGTATCTTTCCTGTCGGATTCTGGTTCGATCTTTTCCACATTTTCTGGTCCTTTTGCTTTGTGTATTCTCAAGTGCTTGGTCAGGTGATCGCTGCGTCCGAAAGCCTTGTTACAAATATGGCATCGATGAGCTTTCTCCTTGGTGTGGGTTCGTAGGTGTCGCTGAAGCTCATCAGAACGAGTGAAACTCTTTGCGCATCGCATGCCATCCACGCTCTGGTACGGAGAATATAAGAAACAAAAAATAAATAAATAAACAAATAAACTAGCAAGTAAATATGTCAATTAACAAATAAATACACAAAGAAAGAGTGATTGTTTGTTTGATTGATTGATTGACTGATTGAACGAATGAATGAATGAAGGAAGGAAGGAAGGAAGGAAGGAACGTACGAACGAACGAATAAAAGAACGAACGTACGAACGAATAAAAGAACGAACAAATGAACGAATGAATAAGTACAGTAGTGAATAAGAAAAGAGAAAAAAAGAGAAAAAAGAAGAAAGATTGTTTTATTTATGGAGCGATTGAATGAATGAATAAAAGAAAGAAAGAAAGAAAGAAAGAATGGATGGATGGATGGAGGGATGGATGAAGCACATACCAGTCAATCCCGCCTATAGACTTACCCAGCTGCAGACAAAAGGCCGTTCACCTCTGTGCCATCTTAAATGAGCCTTAAGATGTGATGTTTTGCCATATACCTAGAAAAATTACCACAAAATTGAATCCCGAGAAATCAAGAAAAATGGCAACTCCAACCATAAATTTGTTCGAAAAGTACCGCTGTGTTCCTTGATTACAGACTCATTTACTCGGGGTTAACCTCATTTCAGTGTCAGAATATTCACAAATAACAACGGTAAAGTAAAGAATGCACAACTTCAACGATATAAAACACTTGGAAATTCCACGGACCTTCATTGAGGCACGAGAATATTCTATACAAAAACTAGGCTAACCGTGAGTAACAGAGAACTTGAAACTGGAGTATTGCACGTTATGTCAAATCTCATAAAAGGGTAAGGTCGTTGAAAAAAAACATAAATTATGATTCTAATCTATATCACCAAAATATATTTTAGTAACAACCTAGAATTCTCATTCTATGTTTGACAATTTTGTTTTAAAATTATGATAACATGTGCAAACATTCCCCATCCTCTCCCTCCTGCCACTCCCCCCAGGGGTAGAGGATAAGGAATATTCCAGGCAGTTGTCTGGTGTCAATATTTGTAATTTCTTATTCCTTGGTTACTATAGAGGTTTAGTTTGCTAATACTTTGAACTCCATTTGTGAATAATAATGAAAAAGTTCAAAAATATAATGTCACCAAAAAATTAATGTTATCAAAAAAATTCCAGAAAATCATGAAATATGATGCACAAGATTGAAGAAATTCAAACTAATCTACCACACCAAACAAATATTTTATATATTATTTTGGTGTGAAATTCAGCCCAGCTTGAATTCTAACCCAGCTTGAGTATTGGACTGTAAAGCCTAATCCAAGAGATTAAAAGATGTATATTCTCTCATGCAGAAAGCAAAGAAACATTCAAACACGATAAAGAAAGAAAAATCAATAGTAAATTAAACCTCTTGCATACAACAACATGGAAATAAACTCTGGAAAAAACTTCTAAAAGACCAGACAAGTGAAAAATTAGTGAACTATTTTCATTAAAATGAGAACTACTTTCATTGTCTAAAATTGCTTATTACTTATTGCTTATTGCTAATTGCTTTAAATTATTCAAAATTGAGTTCATAGTAAAGTTAGGTGTTAACACCTCACACTCACCTTGCCACATCCAATATAATGACAGTTATGGTATTTGGGTTGGGTTGGGCTTGGGTTGCTATTAACGCCTGCAGCACAGTTGGGACAGGCACACTGGCTCTTGCGTCGCAACATATCTTTGTTGAAAGAAATGCTGACTCGTCCACATGGACCTGTGTTGAATATTGCACAGAAATAAATATACATCTATAATAATAATGACAATAGTAACAATAATGATAATTCCTTCATTCATTCCTTCCTTCCTTTATTTAAAGATTTGTACATGGAGTTCCCTACACAGTTCACACACCTTGATAATAATAATAATATATAAGAAACAGAAGAAACATCTCAAAAAAAATTGATGTAAAAACACTATAAACATCACTCTACTAGGATCTGCCCATGTTCTCATTAACAAGAATCCTTCATCAAATTCTTAATATCAAGCTTTAGGAACAAGTATTGTTCCTGGCTGAAAATGTCAACTGCCAGAATTGAAAACTATAACAATGATAATAACAACAACAACCTAATAATATAAAACTTTTGAAAAATATCCTTAATGTTTATTTAGAAGTTGGCTGTCTAAAAAGTTACTGCAAACGTTTCTTGGTTTTATATACTAATGACATTAGATAAACAATTGTAATCAATTATTATGGCTAGAACTAAGTTGCCTTATCATTTCCCAATCTATTTGCACTATAACCTATGGATACAGCTCATGTATGACTTACCTATGAAGCCCATAAGTTGCTCATTTTTCTGCTGTTCAGAAACATTAATATTGGGAATAAGCTTAGCAACCAGATCCGACAGGTTCTGTATGGGTGAGGTTGGCACTTGTGGTGACATGACCCTTTCTATGCTATCAGCCTGCTGTCCCACATGTAACAGTGATAAATCTGGTTGATGCTGCAGGTTATAAGGCTGGGATGGAGTGGTTGTATTGAGGGGATACTGTAACGGATAGCTTGTAGGTATTGGCTGCAAGGAGCACAATTTCTCAGAATTGACAAAAGATGGTTTGTCAGCTGGAAGAATTCTACTATTTGCAGCAGATTTTCCCTTACAAAAGGATTCCTTCTGATCTACCATTGTTTTTTTCACATCAAGTCCATCATTGACTGGGAAACCATTCTGGAATCCCATCAACTGTCCACTGATTGACATGAGTTCAGGATTTTGCCTTGGAAGGATAGGAATGAGCTTATTTGCAGTAAAATGCTGCCGTCTCATGCTTTCCTTACAGTGGCTACCTTGTTTTTCCTTTGCACCTGACTTATTGTTTAAATTTCGCGACTTTCTTGATGTTATATCTTGTTTAACAGTGTTTTTTCCAGAATTGACTTCAAGTTCATTGCCATTACAAGAGACAAATTTATCCTCAGTGCACAATTTCATTTTTGAACCAAAATCACTTCCAGACCGATTATGCCTTTGTCCCACTATATCTAGATGTGACAGGCGAATGGAAGACCCATCAGTGAGATTTTGACATTGTAAGCTTTTAGTTAAGCTGTCCTGAGCAGATGAGCTTGACTTGAGATCAACATATGAAACATGTGATTTTGGTGGTGATGAAGTGTCATATATCTTGTTTAGTTGTGTACTATCTCTAGAAAATTGTGATTTAACTTCACAAGATAAAGTTGGATCCTCAAATTGCTTATTTCTTGGCATTACATCATTGTATTTTGTTAAATCACAATCACTTGCACAGGCTCCTTTGCCATCATTTCTTGTCATTCTGTGCATACTAGATGCCTCTACACTACATTGAGTATCTGATTGTGGAACATTTGCACACTTCAAACCACCTGGGGTATGCCTCTGCATTATGTCCACCCTAACTTTCACAGTAGATACAACATCACTATGTGAGTCTCTACAATCCCAGGTATTATCTGGTTTTACAGTTAGCTCGACTTCATGTCTGTAATTATTAGAAGGAACATTGCTGGCTCGAGCTTCATTGCTAAGACCAGTCCCTACACCTTCTAGTCCCCTTGCAGTATTCAAACTTGAACAATTATAATTATTATTAGCTCCAGACAAACTTGGTCGATGTTTATAAAAATTGTCAGGAGTGTTAAGCCTGACTCCTCTATGATCCTGTCTCAAAGCGTTCTGACAAAATTTCGCCGAGTTTCTATCTCTGTTAACATGAGGAGAAAAATTATAAGGAGTTTGTCTTGGGGGATACTGATAGCTCGAAGCGTTCACAAATTTCCGTCTTGTTTGGGACCAAGAATGTTTAAAATTATCATCTGGTGACGACATTCCAAAAGATTTCATGCAACTTCTGTTATTCAGTAAAAGACGTTTTCTCGAAGGACTCTCCGTGATTTCAGGAATGTAGTTTAGAAAGTCTTCCTGGCAGGCTTGTTCCAGTGAGTTTGAAAATTCTTTAGACGTCATGATTGGAAGCGGAGTCGTGTGAACACTGTTCACAATCTCACTGCAACCAGAACCAAGCTCAGGTTTGGATTCTAACTGCGATGACATCGCATACGGACAATAATTATCATTCTTTTTGTTCCTCTCAGAGGGTTCAAGGTAGTCCAGAGCGAGGTCGTCACCTTCCTGGCCTCGAATCGACCTCAAGGACTCCAGAAACGAAAAGTTTTTCGAAGTCAAATCCTCACTTTGAGTAGAGTTGGTCGAAGAATTCGAAAACTCGCCATAAGCGATGTTGTCGTAGATCAGCTGTTGTCTTGTACCTTCTAACTCCATATTTCTCAAGTTGTTTCTTAATCCTTGATTAAACTCAGCCTTTTCAATTTGTTTATAAGTTCTAAATGACTTTCAAAATACTCCAAATTAAGGCAACCTGCATCAAGCTCAAGTCCTCACCCTCGTCACATGTAAGGTTTAGTCTGCTCTTGAAAATCAAAGTTCTTTAGTGATTCGCGTCGAAAATTCTTTCTCCCATCGCTGTAAAAGCATCCAAGCAGTCAAACTTAACCGGTACACTGACAAACAAGGGGTTTGTGTAGGCTGCCGAGTCATAATTGTTGTGTGATTGTTAGGTTGCTCCCTTGGGTGATCAACTGCTCTGTTTGTTGCTTTTATATCTTCAGTTTATCACTGGCTTGTCTTTTGACGCATCACTGAACAACAAGAATCGAGCAAATCAATTCATGGCCAATGTAAATCATCTCTAGCAGCCGGTAATTCCACCAATTTGTTAGTCATTCCTGAAACCAAGAAAGAAAGAAAACCTCTCTCTCTCTAATGCTTTGCAATTTCAAGTTAAACTTGTGCGCCAAATGACTCAAAACCACCTCCCGCTTGGAATACACAGCACGGGAGGGGTGGGTAAAGGAACAATTGTGTCTTTTTTCAGTATCGAACGTGCGCCTTCGTGCTTGGTCTCGCTCCTCTTGGATGCACAATGTAAATACTTACTAAATGACGAATAAGCAGGCTTGAGGTTTGTCTTAAACCCTTGGAATCTGGTGTCCAAAGGAATTAAAAGAGGCCGGATATCCGGAGTGATTTCAAAGCAGTTTTTGTTCTTTTTTTTACTGTCAAATTAAGAGTGATGTATGTCTATTAGTAAACAAGGGAATACAGTTGAAGGTTGTGGTTTATACTTTTATAGTTTCAGCTTCTTGACTTGATTGACACTCTAAGTGAATTGAACAAGAGGTGAATTTTTCATTTTCAATGTCACGTGTCAGAGCACTAATGAAATTGTTTTTCTTCTTCTTCTTCTTCTTCTTCTTCTTCTT
Source organism: Stichodactyla mertensii (assembly GCA_011800005.2). Lineage (NCBI taxonomy): Eukaryota > Metazoa > Cnidaria > Anthozoa > Actiniaria > Stichodactylidae > Stichodactyla > Stichodactyla mertensii. The sequence continues at coordinate 7,981 of JAAAQI020124017.1, forward strand.
CCTCTTCTTCTTCTTCTTCTTCTTCTTCTCCCTCTTCCTCCTCTTCCTCTTCTTCTTCCTCTTCTTCTTCTTCTTCTTCTTCTTCTTCTTCCTCCTCCTTTCTCTATACCTTGTTCTCTCGTTCACTCATCCACTCGTTTATGCCTTTCTTTCTCTCTCATTTTCTTTCTTTTGTTTTTTGGGTGATGATCTCTCACCTGCCTCAAGGGCCGTAACGGTCATTCCTTTTGCTGCGGGTCCGTAATTCATTCGGAAGGTAAAAACCATATGTGAAACATTTTTTCTGATAATTTTAAAAAAGAATCCTATACTGCTTTGTTGTCGTTGGAGTTGTTTTTGGTTTATTTGAATTCTTAAAGCCACTAAAATATTAGACTGCTAAATTCATACCACACTCCGTACTCCGAGTTCTTTAATAGGACCGCATAGAAAGAGAGGCATCGCATAGAAAGAGACGCAAGTCTCATCCAGTTTCAAACTCTTCTCACTGCTGGCACGCGCATCCTGAATTAGACTGGTAGTCTACGTTTAACGAGAAGATTGATTATATATGACAAAACATTCTGCATGAAGATAAATTAAGAAAAAGCTTTACAGAGTTGCTTTTTTTTTTTGGGCCCTGAAGGCCTTTCTCTATATTAGTGATGTCACAGTCAAAAGTTCAATGTCATTAGGGTTCTAGGAACTTTAAAATAAATGAACTAAGGAATAGACGATTGGCTCAGTAGTGAAAATACAAGTTTGAATCTTTCGTGATCTGGTTATCTGGATCACAGGAAACGAACGAACAAACAACCAAGCAAATAAGCAAAATTGAAGAAAACCGTCTGCTTGAGCTAGCTGGATATCATAACTAAAGCCAAAGGTAATAGCAAACGCAAATAAGAGTAATCTCGGATCACAAAATGATATATATAATTATAAATCTTTCCCGAATTCGCTTGGATGATCACGAAAAAAAATTTCCAAGTCGAAGTTGAACTTCATTGAGCGAATTCGGGAAAAGCCTAATACATGCAGTGCAAACTAGTAACGAACTGGGGAAAAAATCAGGGCGTTCTCACTTATCTAAGTAGTACAAATTGTTGGAACAAAAACTAAATTGAGAAATGGAAGCTGTTAAGTGATAAACCTAAGAATTAACTTTACTTGCAAATTGATATACTAAATGAAGTAACGAATTAGAGAGCACGGAAGCCAGACCCAGACAACAGAAGCCGGCCGAGAACCATTTTTAAGAATGTAGTAGAGAAATTACCCGGAATTATCCTAGCTCGACAAAAATCTAATAAAGCGGATTAAATATTTATATTTATCCAAGCTTTTTCTGTGAAATTTGAACCTCGCACATCAACTTCCGAGTCGAATCAAAAAGTGACTCATGTGCGTGGGTCCAAATGAAAAGTTGTTGAAGATCTTTTCAGTTTAAAACTTTGTTTTCATAGACGGCTTGTATTTTTGTACTAAAAATCTTATTTACACAGGCGGAGAATTAATTGAGTACTTCTTTTTGGCTTCATTTTTGGAATATCCTGAGAAAAAGGACCCGGAAATACGCAGCTTTAAAAAAGCTTATTGCGTCGCGAAAGATTCTCCATTTGCTGTTCAATTTGTTAGATAGCTAATGGAGTCCGAGAGACGACTCTTTGTTTTGAATGGTGGCTCTTTAAGCTAACCATTGCTTGAACAAACTTAGGTTAAAAGCAAGGAGATATTCAGTTTATGTCGTCACGAACGACGGAAGAGCAAAAGACTCGGCTTGCGCATTTATAAATACTAGTGTCTGAGATGATGTAATGCCATGAATTCAGCCATCCCACGTTTTAGTGTCTAGTGGTTGGTAACTGAACTGGTAGCAATAAGACTAATCGCTAAATCATCAAGTGCTTTAACTTTCCTCCTAAAATTAAATAAAATGACAAAAATTCCACCTTCTTGCAATCAGTGGGCGGGTTCCCCCCCTCCCCCCTTCTTCCTAGTATCATTTCAAATTTTTTCAAATCTTTCTGATCAGCCTTCAACTAGGTAGAATTTTATTCCACACGGGAAGAAAGATATACAATCAAACTACGATTCGTGTTTTAATATCATAGCTTGGACTACCTGTGGTTAACATTTTGCGCATCACTGGTAAAGAAAAAGTCATACTCTAACAGTCCCAGTAACGCCTGCTGACCAAAAAGCCAGACAGACGCTGGGAACGAGATTCAATCGCTTTATTTACGCCTAATTTACGTACAAGTTGAGTCTGAATGATGTGGACTTTGCGCAGGGGCGGATCCAGGCTTTCTTCCAGGGAAGGGTGCACCCGTAGTGTTAGCGAATGAAAGGGACACAGCAGCAGTTCGGAAAGGCCCTGTTCCGACAAAAGAGACGTTTAATTATTAACAATTTGTTACAGCTTTATTAAGATTTGTTTGATTGACATGTAATTGATCAAGTTAGTAAGACTGAAGAAACGTGGTAGCGTATCAGATGTCAATTACAACAGTAGTTCACGAATTTGAACGCTATTCTGCTAACCTGAACCCTGTTAACCCGCCACAGAAGTAAGTTGTTTGATTTATTTAGTACGCATTCATGTATTTTCAGTAAGTAGAAGTTAGTTTCTTATAATCTTGGATTTCAGATCGAATAAACAAACAAAGACAGTACAAAACAAAGCGATAATTGTAAGAATGCAACAGTGATTGAGACGATTCGTGGTGCGGTCAAGTGAATTTTATAACGGAACAGGCACTTTACTGTCTTTAGGGGGGGTGTACACCCTCCCGCTAAATCCACCAATTCTTCGAAAGATTTTGATACTACTACTACTACTGCCGGTATTTTAACAAGTTTGAATTTAAAAAAATATGACCGTTAATTTCTATAAGAAAGCAAATATTCGAAAAGAACAAATTGTTTCAGTTTACATTAGCAATACAGCAAAGTGGATATGACACCATATGTCAGGAGTAGATCCAGGATTTTTTGGGGGGGGCACCATTTTAGGATAGACCTTTAGGACATAAACATGAAAACGAGGTCTAAGGGCCATAACTTCACGTCAAGTAAATTGAAAGACGCGCGGTTATGTCGGAGAGCGAAATCAAGTAGTCTCTACAAGATATCGCTGGATCAAGACTTTAAGATTTTTAGCGAACAGTCCACGGAAACCTTGGTGGTACTGCAGCTGGCTTTAGAGTGTCGCTTAAAGCTGTGTTTATGATCTTAATCTGAAACAAAGTGCACGGAAAGTCAAGTAATATATTCCTTTTACATGTTTAAGTCGTGCTTGGTAAATGATTAATGTTGTAAATGTGTTTCGTCAAACAAATTCTGGCGGGATTCCTGGCGGGATTCAAGCCCACGACCTTGCTTTACGAAACACATTTACAGCGCATTATTCAGCTGTACAACAGTTGTGAGATAAAAAGACATTGCTAGTCAACTTCGCCTTCATTTTTGATTCTGATAGCCCTAGGCCTCATTTTCATGTTTATAGACCTTTGCGACATATGTCGCAAAGGTCTATCGGGGCTCGAGAACCAAAAGTGAATAATATTAAATCCATAATCGACTGTAAGTAGCTCATCTCATTTTACATGTAATTCTCTAAGAAAATCATTGTGGAACCAGTTTTCACAGAAATATTCATGTATGAATAGGAAATTACACCTTAGTTCTCGAAGAATTAATGAAAATACCGCTTGTATTTGATGAAAGTGGCTTAATACCACGATTGCTACGCAACTCAACTAAAATGAGACAATCCTCTTAAAAAGGAATTTTGCATTTCTTTGGGGAATATTAAATTTCTATTTCTGCTCATTATATTTTGTTACATTTGTTCAGTGTTTTTTTTTAAGTGCTCAGACGAATCAGAAAATGGAAAATAAATTCTTCTGTGATCAACTACAGCAAGACACAATATCAAATCTCTTCGTTTCTGGAGGATTTCTGTCCCTGGCCTGGCTTAAGCGAGTCATGTCCAGGTTTTTCAAAGTTAAACCTCCGCTTGGAGATGGATGGCATGGGTGGTGTAGCGTATAAAACGTATCACCACTCTGAGTCCAATGGGTCGGGTCGCTGGTTCGAGCCCTGTGAATGTCATGTGAGAAAAGTTTGCTAGATGGTTTTTTTTTTCCCTTGCCAAGAGGGTTTTTTACCGGGTTCTCCGGTTTTCCTCCCTCCGTAAAAATCAACATGTGAGCTGAGAGTTGTATGCTTAAAACATACAATGTAGTGGTAGTGTGTGTGAGTGATAGTGCCCCCAATTAGTGCGAAAGCGCTAGAACGACTAGGCACTTAAAGAAATTTATTTATATTTTAGCCTGGTCTGTCAATAATGTCAACGAAATGGCAACTCGATTGTAGTCCGCTCCCCGCTCTTGTTTTAGACGAATGACGTGATCATGCAAGATAGTCAATGTCCTAAACAGCATTTGTTTGTCTTGTCTTAAGAAAACACTAGTAAAGTGTACAAAAGAACATGTTTAAAAATAGAATGAGAATATTCAATTTCAAATGCTGAAAAGTGGTTTGAAGAAGCGAATCCGACCTACAAAGGTCATTTCACTTTTACGAACCAGTAATAGCCAAAATGATCCCGATTGATCGGCTAAACGAATTCGTAAAACACTTTCTTATGCCCTTATGCCCTACTTAGCGTATTTCCCTTGGTGCTATTGACACCTGAATAGGCAATAATTGCTTAGGTCTACATCAAAGTGATCTAAGATGACAGTAGTACCCTAGCAACTGTTATAAACAACTACAAACACCAGGGTCAAAGGAGAAAGGCACAGGAAACGGGCAAACACATGACACCAAATCCCTCGGTAGTTGTGTCCTGAACAATTCTTGAAACAGCGTCCTAAAGCGAAGTCCTGTTTAGACTCAAAATCATTGTGCTCTGAAATCATCGATAGCTAGTGACTATGGGATGCACGGCTAGTAGTCAGCCCAGAGCAACGGCGCAGTCTCCCCAAGTACAAACCGCAAACGCCGCGAGTAATGCTTCACCGAAGAACGATGCGACTCCGGCTAGTGTAAGCCCTAAACAAGAGGACCAAATCCAACCTCTTACTAGTGGTAATGCAACGGCCGAAGAGCCGGCTAAACCAGGTAAGACAAAAAAGAAGCGCAAATCGGACATTTCATGGCGGCTAAACGATCAGCATAGCTAAGGACTGTTCGAGTAGAGAGTTTGAATGATCAGTGAGTGCATCTTGGCGTAGTTTCTTATTTCAGTATCAATTTTCATTGTTTTTGCGACCTCGCGCAAGGAAAATTAACAACAGATTACGATTAAAGGAATTTTAGTTTGTACAAAGCAACGGTCGACTAGTTTATGTTGCTCTTTTGCTCATAACCTGCGGTGAGCGCCTTGTGACTGTATAGTTGAGTTTTTTGGGACTATTTATAGCAAGCTTATCGTCTGAGGCCAGTACTTCATGTCTTCTTAACATGACAGCGAATTACCGCACGATTTATTCCAAATCTCGATGAAGATTGTTTTTCTGATTAATACTGGAGGGCGGTAGGTATATAATTAAGAATTAGGACAAAGCTATTTAGTTCATTGCTAAATTCCAAATTGTTGTGTCTTTTGTTTGATTGGGTTTAAAAACTCAAGCGCGTTACTGTTATTCGAAGTTTGAACGCCAGACGAAGATGAACAAGCTGTAGAAGTCCTATGTAAGCAGCTGTGGAAGACGCTCTACGAATCGAAACACATCGAGTATACCGCTCAGGGGGCTCAGAAAATGCCCTTGTTACTAATAAAACAAACCATATGGTTCAGTTCACTGATAACGATAAATTATTCTCTAAATACGCTTCAAAAAACGTATCGCTAAACATCGTTTAAATATTTGAAAATATAAAAATAGCGGCGCAGGCTGATACCGGTTTAAGTAATTGTGTGAAGCAAACTAAGACTAAAGTTAAAAAAATAATAATATATCAACCATGAATAATCAGTAAAATGAGCAGAAAGGTGTCTTCGTCAGTCGTTCTTCTTAAATCAATAGAAAAAGTAATATATTCTGGTTTTATTGCAATGAGATATCCGTCCAAATAAGAATCGTCTTTAGAAGGCGTCGTTGCTATGGGGAGATATCCTATCTGTACTAACTAGTTTTCTATAAACTGAACAATGGACTTAAAACAGATTTCAAACTTGATATTTGTATGCGAAACAAGTTTATTTATAATAAATTTCATCTTACCAGCTCAAAAAGTATTTGTAAGAATAGTAATAGCTAGTTTTTGGAATCATTTTTATGTTTTGGCAGTTCAGGACGTGTTTACATACCAAAGAAACTCGTTATTCAATGAAAATAGTGAGGAGAACTCCAAAAATTGTAATTATGAAATTTATTGAACGAAACAAGGTGTTCTTTTTGACTTCTCCCTGTGCTGTTGGACTATGTCCAGTTTCAAGTTGTTTTGGTGGTTGATTTATTCAGTTTTTGTTTTCTTTACATTTGTTTGTTTACTTTGTGACATCACATGGCGTCTGATAACAAATACAGTAGATCAATCAAAATCAGTGACGAACACAGTGAGAACAAAAGTTTCGAACTACGATAGATTTTTCAAGCGCCTACCAAAAAAGGTTTTCCATGGTAACAAAACGAAAAACTTAAAATTGAAACAAAGTGAAAACTAATGTTCTTTTTGGTTTGGCAAGTTTGTGAATGAATGAATGAGTGGAAGGACGGACGGATGGATGAATGAATGGATGGTTGAATAAGCGGATAAATGAAAATAGAATCAAAGAAAAACTAAATGAAAAATTCGGATGAATGAATGACTAAAAGATCGAATGAACGGACAATTAAATAGACGCGAAATATTAATCAGAACTAGCTAATTAAATAATAAATGAAAAGTCCAAGAATGAAAAAAAACCTGAATTAAACCAAAAGAAATTTGCTCACTGGAAGAACTGGGAGAGGGAAAATGAATAAAAGGACGAACTGATGGAATGAGTTAGTGAATGAATACCAATGAATGAATGAATGAATGAATACCAATGAATGAATGAATGAATGAATGAATGAATGAATGAATGAATGAATGAATGAATGAATGAATGAATGAATGAATGA
>JAAAQI020124028.1:0-31274 GCA_011800005.2 Stichodactyla mertensii
TAATGAGCAGTACGCTACTGAGTCTGCGTATGTTGCTTATGCTTATGCTTATGTCGCTAGTGAGGACCAGGCTTTATACGAAATCTGATGAGGCCTTATGCACCACGAGGTGCGAAGTAGGAAGATGATACGAAATCTGATCTAAAGGCATAAGTACACGGCAACCAAGTTTCCAGGAGCATGATTCTTATCCTAACAAACGATATAATCTTCACAAAAAATTGCAAGTTTTCACACTATTTCAAATAAAGTTTAGCTTTTGCTTGATCTCATCATTTAGATACAGAGTTAGTAAACAAAGCTACACTCAAAACCTAGAAAAAGCAACAATTCTTTTATTAACGCACATACCAGACCAAGTGTGAAATGCTTAAATTCTAATCATTCATTCCTTTTTTAGAAAAAAGCAATTACCAAAGTTTAGGTCGCATTTCCAGCGAGTTGGAGCGCGCGTTTGCAATTCCCGTCAATTTTCTAAGCACTGCAAAATGCACCGAAAAGTTTTTTGACAGTTTCTCCGCCTAAATGTTTCCTTCCGTTACGCTGGTTTTCCTGCGTTTTGTTCGCTTCTTGATTTAAGAAACCATGGCTTAAAGACATTAAAAAGATCGGCACAATTCAAAGCACATTGAGGGATTAGGACAGAAGAAAAGAAAGTAAGGAGAGATTAGACATTAAACCAAAGATAGAACCGCGTCAGCATGGAAACAGGCCGACAACGACCCACAAGACTTTGATTAACAAAGATGATTTTAATCATAACAACCAACAAATATATAACAAGACTAAACAACCTTCCAATAGGAACAAAAGTTTATATTAACAAGATTCTATAAAAATTCCTTAAACATTCTAATGCCGTATGTGGTCCTTTCCTGTTTGATGTTTATTATCCAAAGGCATTGCTCTGATTGGCTGGAATTCATTGCGTTTTGTTCCGTAACTTTATAGCTAATGAACAGTCCTTTGTTCGCCTAACCGCTCGTCACTAATAAATTTTTCAACATTTGAATTACATTTCTTAAGAGACCCCGGCACAGTACAACGAAAAGACTTGTCGAGTTGGAAGTCTCTCTTTTAGGAAACCAAATTCAATCCCGAAAGAGGTTTGTCACGCCTTGAAGAGGGTCTTTAGACAGTTTTACCATACTAGAGCAAAAGGAAAGCCTCGACAAAAACAATAATAGCAGCTTTGTTTGTGTTTTAATCAAAGGTTGTTGACTCGCGTAATCAGCATCGATCAATCTGAAGAGTGACTGGTTAGCTATTTCGTTTGTTGTCTTTCAATACTTTGGAAAACTTTCTCGAAGGTGCCAAAAGTTGGGAGTGGAACAAGTGTGCGACACCAAGAATAAATCTTTCTTGATATCGCATTCTCGCTTCAAACTTACTTTGAATTCAATACGAGCAAGGAAGGTTTTGAAAAATCAATTGCCTGTTGTGATCCAAGGTGTTTCGTGATTCGCCAAGACGAGCTGGGACGACAACACTGCTACAAATAAGGCTGACGTCCTTTTTCCTACAATACTGCGTAAAGAAGAAACTCTTGAAGCTATAGCGAGCAATGTCAACCTCTTGCTAATCATAAAAAGTCTTCTTGAAGGTCCAAGCCAACATAAGAAACAAAAACCTAGCAAGATTCAATTGAGGTGGACCGAGTTCCTTACGTTTGCGTGGTATTTCGTTGTTTACATTTTTTCAAGTATTCCCATCAAAGCACACTCGTAAAAATTAGCTTTCTTTGGTCAAATCTCAACTTCTGCACCTCCAACTGCAAAGGAATCTAAGTCCGCTAAGTCCTAGGACGTTCCTCGGACCAGTGGGGAAGTCACATAGACAGTTCTTAAGGAAACTTCGAGCCATCTTGCAAACCAGCTCCATTAGATACCCGAGTCACCTCTAAACACCAACACAAAGGCATCACCGTCCACGTTGATGGACTGTCAAATTTTGTGACCCAAAAAATCAATAACAAAGCTTTAGCTGAACTACTGACGTATTCAATACGTCGTTTTTGTTTGGCCAAGGATTTGATTAGCGGCTTCAAAGCAAACATTTTTCCTGATTCTTTGGACACGTAGCAAGTTTTGATCGGATTTATTATGCCTGATAAAATAAGTCTGACTGATGGTATTAGCCCTTACCTTAGCACCAGCTATCTATGTGTCGCACTATTTATCATTCTCTGCTCTCTTGTTTGCAACCTATTTGTGATTACGAATGTCTACGGCTGGAATGAAGTCCGGAAACCACTCGATTGGTTTATAATGAACCTCTCGCTCTGGGATATCATATCTTTATTATTTGCAACGCTAAGTATTGACAATGTTCAAATGAACTGGAGTATATCTGATATGTTCTGCAAAGCAAGCTACACTATTGTATATATAGGTTACTCAGTGACAGTGCTGACACTATGTGCAGTATGCCTCGAAAGGTATTATGGGATCTGCAAATCCGTGGTGTACCAAAAACGATTAAATTCGATGAAATGGAAGTGGATATTTCCTACAATATGGCTTCTCAGCATCGGTTTGTTTGGGGTATATTTTCATGTTTATGGAAGAAAAACGGTCACAATTCCAGGTGGAAAAACAGGAGAAGTGTGTGACGAGATCTGGAGGTCTGAATCTAGTGGAATCTTCTATCTACTTATCCCATTCCTTTTCCTAACTATTGCACCTATAATCTTCATTATGTTCATAGTTGTCAAGATTATAAAGAAACTTAATGTTTCTCGTACGCCATCCTCAGGAGGAAGCGCTGTTCTTGGTATGAGACGAAGACAGACAGTCAAAATGCTGATCTATCTGGTACTTGTACATTATCTTTGCTGGCTGCCTACGATCTTCATAAAACTTGTCGGAACTTTTGGGACAAGATCACCCTGGTACTGGATCATACTGTCATATTGTGACCTACCTCATTATGCACGTACCTTGTTTTATACCGTCATTTACTACAAGATGTATCCAGTTATTACGAGTAACTTTAGGGTGGTTTGTAGATCTTGCTTTTGCTGTAGAACAACGAGAAAAGAATGAACTTTGACAAGTTATGTCTTCCAGGACCTAGGGTCTATTCGCCTTTCCGAAGTTCAAAAAAGACTGGGCTCCAATTCTATTTCGTCCCCAAAATTAATCCCAGCATCCAATGCAAGATGGTGGCCCTTCTTTATCTTGTCCCCAAATTCAGCCCCAACGTTGAATTTCGGAAAAGTGAATAGCAGATTTCCTATGATAAGGAAAACTGTAAATGTAAAATCTGCCCAAAAAACTTTATCGTTTCCTTTTCTATTACGTTTTTCTGTTTTATTTACGGCCATCCAAAACCTGGTCTTGTATAGTTCTTTTAGGACAGGAAAGAAGTTTAAAAAACGACAGAGATATGTCACGGTATGTTTCTGCCTCAACCAACCATAAAAAGTGAGATACACCATCCAGTTTCTCATTTCCATTCGAATCTACTTCAGTTTCAAGGACAAACTCACAAAGTAACGACTGCGCACTTCGTACGTGCAGCAGTTGATATCCTAGTCCATAATCCAATGCGACCCAGTCACTTTAAGTTAATCACATGGTAAACCAAGCAACATATTTCAAGTCACTCGATCACATGATCACAGGCTATTAATAAATAATAAAATCCATTTTAAAATCCTTATCAATCACGATTCGAAGGTCTATAAACACTTTGATATTTCATTACTTACAATTTTAAACTTTTTCATTTATTCCTTGAATTTCTATTTTAGTGTTTGTTCACTGACGTATTGAGACATTAGGAGCACAAAATATGAAAAATTATAATTTCTTAGAATTGCAAGATGGATTTGAATTTCGCCTGTGAAATTCAAATCATTTGTAATTGCAGGTTGTTATGATTTTAAAACCATCACTTTTTGTAACTATTTCGCTTAGCAGCTTGCGTGATAGCCATACTCAAAAAGAAATAACTCATTTCAGTTCTATTTTTTGAACAATTCTCCTAAATTTCTTTATCTAGTTTGCAAAGCATTAAATTAAAAGTTCAATAAATAGGTGAAAATGTTTTGTATTCATAATTCAATCAAAGTTATTTTCTCAAAATGGTTATATTCATTGTCAATATGATTTTAAAACTTTTAGGTATCTTTTACAAATGGAACATTGGCACGTCTGGCAAATTTTCATCAGTTCTGAAATAATCCAAAAGATTTGATTGTTTCAAAGAAAAGCTTTGATTATACAATAAAAAGTAATAAAAGAAAGGTACAGCTGAATCACCCAGGTTAAACTGCGAAAGAACAAACAGAAAAGCCGAAAATATTAACGCAAACACCGACTGAGATTATGAGCCAAAACGCATTGACTCAGCTGGTTCAAAAGAACAGTTAAAGAAAGTTATGACAACATCACGCGTATTTGGTAATTGCACATTTTTTATTAGTCTGCCAATGGAAACAATTTCAATTACTAATATGTCTTTGATGTGCCGTGTATTTGTAAAGTGGATTTTAATTTTAGGGTTCGCTTTGGTTGATTAACCGACAAAGGTGTCTTTGGGGTGATTGAAAAAATACAAACATTGTAACTCCTTGCCAACGTCCTACAGACCCCTTGCAGCAATTCCCAACGCTATACAATTTGGAGGACAAAGCAACAGATCTTTTTTTCTCGAGAATGTTTCGGAAAAAGATGAGAAAAGTTTCATTATTTTGACCTTCAAGTTGAACTGCGTGGGGAATCGCTCCAAGGGACGTTACGCTGAATGGGTACCTCCATCTAAAATTTGACGTTGCACTCCACTAGAATCACAAGTAACTCTTAACACTTCTTGGTTTTTTGATGAAACGCGCTAGCACATCAGTGCTCAACTTTGTTCCGAGTTCCAATTGGTTTAAGGCTTACCAAATAAACTCTTCTACTTCCATGTTGTTAATGATTTCCGTAGACCTGATGTTCTTTTATTTCTCCTCAAATACTAGCAAATCGAGCAAAAGTCCCTCTACATGAAACGCTACTCTCCTCTGGAAAAAGAATCGCACAACTGTGCGAAACAAATGAAATATTTCCGGGGTTTTTTTCCTTTCGATTTTTCGTTTTTCTGCTGTTGACATTCTATGACGATCAAATCCATCGTTAGCAACAGTGACATCTAACTTATAAGTCTGACCAAAATACAGACTTTTTGATAAATAAGAATAAATAACCATGAATAGTTTCAGTCTTGGGGCTTTTTATTTATTTATTTATTTATTTATTTTTTGGCAAAAAAAACACGGAACAAACCTAGTAATTCAGGCAGTTTTGTCATACTCAATCTTCTACAGAATTAGTTTCTGAATTCCAACCAAAGCAATCGGCTTGACTGGCTATCCATGATGAAGAAACGCATATTTTACAACCATCACTCCCCGTGAGGGGCTCTTCCGTGACGTTCGTTCCACACACTACCACTACATTCAGTATTTACAGCACACAACAATCAGCTCACGTTGATTTTTACGTTAAGGCCATGGAATTGAAACCATTATTTGAACAATCAAGCGATGAAGTTCGAAACCCCGATTTTTACAATAAGTAAAGAAAAGGTAAATAGAAATACAGTGCAGCCAAAGAGAAAGGGTTTGAAGGTAATAGAAAATGGGTGGGGTACATTAGCCTGCATCCCCAGCATTTCTACGCCAGTTGAGAGATTTGAAGACCCCACGTATCAGTGCTCCCATGACAATGCATTGTTTCCCAATATGAACAGGGTTTTTTTAAAAACTGCATTCTAGTGGGTAAGGCTTTCCTTGGAATACATATTGCTTCATGCAAGCTTTATAGTTGTGAGATATCTCCCAGTATTAAAATCAGCTTTTCCTGTATGTATTTTTAAGTATGTATTATTATTTAAAACCGAACAATTGCTGTCAGTATCCATGACAAATGAAACGAATGAAGCCAGAAACTTCTTCCTCCGAACAAAAGACTTGTTTATGTCTCAACCTGTATCTCTTTATTTGTTATTTGAATTCAAGTTGATTTTTAATCACCTCGTAAATGAATTACCCTAAACAAAAACCCAGACACCAGCTTTCTTACCCTGCATAATCCCAGTGGATCTAACTCTTCTATTTAATCCCATTTAAGATGATAAATGAGTCAAAAGAGTCAAAACATCATTGAAAGAGAATTAGTGTGTTCGGTTTTACAAACGGCTGAGAAGTAAAATAGCGCACCACGTGTGATGACAATACTCGAACGAGTCACCTAAGCATTAACACATAATCTTCGTATAAACATAGGATCTTCATGGAACGACTTCGCCCACGTCCATCGCCATTGGGACGGCTTATGGCTCTGTCAAAGTAAATCCCACTGTCAATAGCTGCAGCTAGGAATACAGTCTTGTATATACACGTAGTGAAGCCAATTGAAGCTTCAGCGGGAAGAAACTCCTATTTTCTTATCTCACTTCGGTCCACAACGACAATCGCCAGCGACTTTGAGGCGCCTTGGGGAAATTACCAAGAGATTTCGCGAAATTAAGAAAAGATTTTTTTTCAATTTTCTTGATTAACTGGAGCTTTAATGTTAGTTTGGGAATTAGCACGAGGGACAAAGGGGCCGAATTGATGGCGAGATTTAGACGGCAATTATTAGTCATCAGTTTGCAGACACACTAAGCAAGTTTCTCGAAACTTCCTACAATGAACCGCAATGCTTTTAGAGCTGAAGACTCCAGCCTTACTAATCTTACACCGATAGTTTTTGAGAAAGTTAATTCATCTTAAAAACTGAGTGATTCAGATTAAACCTAAGGATGTTATTAATAGAACGACTGTTTATTTTTAGAATATTCCAGCTACGAATAAACTGACCTTGTTACCATAAATATTTTAGACGAAAAAAGTAAGTTTTCATTGCTACAGATTTGTAAATTCTTGATTAACCACTGAAGGGTAGATTATCTCGAGTGAGTTAAAAAGAACGGCTAAGATGAGAGGGAATGGGAATAGTGTTAAGCATGGCGCACTGGCTCGAAGTTTTGTTTTAAATCCTTCTATTAAAATGAAAGCAGACGAAAACAATCATTAGTAGGAACAAAATTCTCTCTCATACTCATCTAAACTCTTCCAAAATCAAACCGCCCAATTTTGAAAATAAATTAAGTTTACTCCCCTCGCTATATTACCACGAGGAATTTTCAATTTACTCGCTGCACGTTTGATTTTGTTCAATTAACTATCTACGTTATGCCATTTGTTATTCTTCGTTTAAAAAAAATCAAAAACTTCTTTCTATCTCGGAAACTTTTCCCGGGTTTTTAAAAAAGGCGAATATCCCATTTACTTCTGGACTTTAGGGTCGGTTTACTCAGCGAACAAAGCGTTCTGAAGACACAAAAAAATTTTGTCATTCAAAATGAGCTTCTCGACCTCAAATTATATGAAGTCAATAGCTAATATCCCGTAGCGTGTAGTCCTAGCTTTGTGCTAGTTTGTGTAGGTCTTTGTGTGGTTAGGGACCCCAATAAAGTATTTCATTGTCGGCCGTGTCGTTATTTGTATACCGAATCATTATTTAAACAAGAAACCTTAAGTAATTTCATCAACTTTTCTTTATTAGCACGGCTGTCGGTGATTCTCTCTCGCCACTCTATTCTTTGTGGAAGCCTAAAATGACGGAAAACATAATCCTTTCGTGTTCCTTTTCTGTTTTCGCTGCCGTCGCTGTCATTGTCTTGTTATTAAAGCGACGATGAAAGAATTTAATGTCCCACCTTTTTCTTTTGACCATGGTCATCTAATTCCCTTCAAAGTATTGCGGAGAACTGCTTAATTCCTTAAGTCGAGCCGCAAGCAATTGGATTCTTAAGAACAAATTACTAGCAGTTATTAAAACACGGCCGACAGATTTCTATTCACTGGACATAATTTCAGCTTTGAGTGGAGTGTGCAGTATTAAATCGAAATGCGGTTGTGATTTCTTTGAAGCAGAAAGAGAATTTTTTTTCGGTTTACTTCTTTTTCCCTTAAATTTTTTAGTGTTCTAGTTTTCAGCCACTCTCTTAAACAGCTGGTAAATGTTGTTAAATAACGTTTAGGATTAAGAGGCCAAAGGAATCTTCATCAAAGAGTGGGATTTTTCATTTTTAAGTATTAAAAACCGTTTTGAAAATCTGGCTTCTCCCTTTTTCTATTAGCAAAAGAAAAGGAAACTGGAAAGACAGAAAAAAGAACAAACGATTATATATATACTGTGAATCATTTCAAACTGAGTTATGTAATAACAAGGCCATAGCTGCAAACGATGTGATCATTTCTACCATGATCTCATAACTTAGATCACTTGTTACCTCTAAGAAGTTCTAACCTTGAGGGCATTAACCTGTGAATATAAACCTCCCACTAAGGTATTTTATTTAGTTATTCTCCCCATTCTGTTATTAACTACCCTTGAGTCATGGTCAAGTATCTTTGCTTCACAGTACGGAGGCTAGTTTCTGTTTGTGGTAATCCAGCATCGCACAGAAATTGAGGTAAAATCTTATTAATAATACAGTACGAAGTTATAAGTTAATCTGACGTTTAAAACATGATTTTCTTGGGTGTTTTGATGATAAATAGAAAGGTGAAGACACAAACTAAATATTTGAATCAAATCAAATAACATCATCGTTTTTGAGGAACGCCTCTCTGACCACCGCAGTCTTGGCTTGATTTTCTAATCGTTGAGGGATCAATAAAGTCTAGCTGGGACAAAAAACAATCAATTTAAGAAAAACTCATCAGGGAAATCATAGCCTTGAGCTTGGCAATAACGAAGCAAACTCTATATTAATAGAATGTCTTACCAGAAAGAATATCTAAACTCATTTTCAGTTCTTTTTGGCGCGAATACAGGACAATGAACATAAAATGCACTTTATTTAATTGTTAGAAAAATTTCTCCCAAAGAATGGCTCTATGGCATACAAGGTTTCATGTGTTAGACAGGTATTGAGCTTGGCAATACATAACATTGAAACGGTAGCATACCTAGACTAAATGCCGCACTCAAATTTAGCTGGACTTTACAAAATCAGCGGACAATCCTGCTGAACTTGGAACTTTACAGAGAAACTAATATACATATCTATAAAAGATTTTTAGCCAGAAATTTCCGTAAAAGAAATTTGAAATGACCATTCATTTTCACTGTGACAGGCTATACATGCAAGAAAATGAAATGTTTACCGGAGAAAAAAAAGGAGTTACACTTTTGGAATGTTTCTCCAATCGAACTAAAGGTATAACTAAAAAGAATACAGTGTGATGTTATAGAGCTAGATTTCTGTACAGTTAGGGTATTAAAATTAATTTCATCTTCTTTGTAATAGTGGTTTACAATTTGTTCAAGTTCAGGCTTACACAATTCTCCTTTTGTAATACATTTACTGGTATACACAACTTCTTTGGTTTAAATGTCAAAAAGTTAGGTTAGAAATGGAAACAGTGTGTGTTATAAGAAAAACTAAGGAATAAAAGACAGAAAAAAAGGATCTTGATGACTAGTATTTTCTAATATGTAGCTGTTAGACTCGGATCATAGTAGATCGGTACTTGTAACGATGCTCGTATGATGATTATTATCTGTACAAAGGTTCTTCTTTTAAATTAGTCTATCATTGGCACCGTTTTTATTGAAAAGCCTTAAGATGACAAACGTTTATGATCCTAAGGATTCTTATACTTTTCTTGTTCATGATATTTGTGTATTCTAAGTAATTCAGTATACTTTAAGGGACAGCAGCCGAGCGGGAGAGTTTTGAGATCAGTGATAGCTGCTGGCGCTTGAGTTCTTTCATGGCTCTGTTCTGATTTTTGTTGGGAAGTTTATAGCAGTTTTGCTTGCTCTACGACGTCTCAAATTTCAGTTTAATTGATTATTAAAAAGAAGACCCTTAAGTCCTCAAAAATGCATTGGAATTTGAGGTAGACCAAAGACTTTTAATAAAATAAAAGTAAATATATATTTAGAGATTTTGGGCCTGGGTTGCGGCTGATTAAAGAAGAATGCTATCTCAAAGAACGCTTTACTTACGAACTTTCATAGAAAATAACTTCACCCCTACCCCACCCCTGAAAACTCTAAACATCCAGTATCCAAGATCTTAAGATGTGATCTGTCTGTAGCTATTGGCAACAAGACAAGCTTTCTTTTTCGTCAATATGCGAGGTTTTATAATTAACACTTTTTCATGTTCTTCTACAATCCGGCAATAATTCTTAAAAGTCACTTCGTTCCAATTTCAAATAGTGTTCAAGAGTAGGTGAATGACCAAATTAATTTCTCAATCCAAAAGTTTTAATGTTCAATAAATGTTTTTGTAACAAGTTCTTTTCTCGAATCGGCTGGAGATTCTGAATGTACACAGAAACCATTAGCGATGGAGAATTACCTTTGAAATTCCGACAGTCGATTTTTTTTATCCATGCCTTTTAATTGCAGAAAACAAAGCGGTGTTCTTCAAAAAGATGCCGCCAATACACAGCAAAACAGAGGAAATCACTTATGCAAACTTTGCGCTTTGTTATAAAAAGACAACACTGAATACGAATGCTATTTATGGGACATGGTTATTAAGGTAAGATAGGCTATGTGTATGTATTTTCTTTAACGGAACGAAAAAACTCATTTTGTCAAATGATTAAAAACTATCAGAAGATAATTTATCAAACGTTGATTATGGCTTGCGTGCCTAACAAAACCAGATATGATGGCGGCGTCACTTCATATAAACAAACATCCGAATTTCCTAGGTCTAGCTAGGCGAGGTCCTTAGAATTCGTCTTTAGATTTTACACATGCGTTAGACAGTAACTATGAACTAGTTGCTAATCTTACTGAAGAACTGTTATCATCTGGTAATAAGGAGAGGGTTGTGTACCGGTATATTTTGACTATGAAATGGAAAAATGAAGAACTGGAAGCGTGAAAAAAATGAAGTAAGAATATGAGATTGAAATGGTTGGACCAAAAGAGGAGTAACATAGCAGTAGCTTTAAACTGTATCCTTGTACTCGAAATCATTGTACGAATAGTTATAGAACACTAGCTAGAATAGTGAATAACGTCCAATTGAGAAATATGGCAAATGAATGACGTCTAATTGCTATGAATGAAACTCAAGGAAAGAAAAAATACGGGTTTGAAAAAGACACTCGAAAAGGGCATGAAAGAATGTATACGCAATCCATTACTTAACTTAAAATTGTAATCAGCTGTTATACAGGATGCTAAGAAAAGCTAAATCGGAATCATAAATGCAGAAAAATGAAAGAATCCGGAAAGCATGGGAGAATGAGCTACGAGGGAATGGGTATGGTTTTGAAGTACAGAAAAAAAAGGAGCCAAAAAATCAGAAATTGTAAGAATTTCATTTTGAAAACATTTAGATATCTTATTTCAAAGGTCTTCTCTTTCGATGTTAGTCAAGGGTGACCACAAATGATAAAGAATCCCGGCAATTTTTTGGCCAAACAGTCAAAGAACGAATTCGTTAAAGTAAATTTACACAGAGTTATTGGAAAATCACCATCACAATCATCCATGGTTAAATTTGCAAACCACTTAATAAAAGAAAAACTTAACTACTTTTGTTCTCGTAAAATACAACTTATTGGAATCCAATAAACGTTTCAAATAACTTTTTTTATTAAATGGACGTTAAATGTCCTCGGAACAAGCATCATAATTAACAATAAATCTGCTAATATTCCTGGAAATTATTTTGGCGGAATCAAAGAGCATCTGGAGATTTTCCGCTGGGTATTTCGTACTAGAATAAAACCTTATACTTTTTTCGTGTCCTTGTTATCACTTTCCATTAAACTTAATAAATATGCTAAAAAGTTGTTCTACAAATTGAATGACATGTGCTCTTCTTCAATGTATACTTTTGTACAATGTTGTAACCATAAACCAGTTATGTCAACAAATTTCATATTTATACCTCAATGTTTATTTTTCTAACATATGTACACTGACCTGTACGTCAAGACTCGAATTATAAACTCCTTTGATACACTAAACAACAAAGAAAACCTAATCATAAAGTCAATTTTGCTCTAACAGTTAAATTGTTTCGCCCTTACAGCAGAAAATCATTTTTAATTACGGATCGTGTTTTGAGAGAGAAAACAACACCCAAGAAGATGATTGGAAAAGAACTTCGGGTTTACTGATCAGTACATGCCACGATTCATCCTAATATTTTCTATCTGTGAGCTTTTTCTAAATATCAATAGCAAAAGTAACCCCGGCACTGAAAAAAAACGTCGCTTGAATTTGTTTCAAAACCGATTACAAAAAGGTTTCTTGGACAATTAATCTTATACTCTTATCCAAATATTTTTACTGTATATTCTCTTGCACTCATTGCTCTTACAGGGGGTTTATACTTCTTTTTAGTGAGCATTAAGAATTTATGACTCAAAAAGAAAAAATTAATAAGAAAAATGAAAAAAATGAAAAAAAGGGTTGCAGTGAGTATTGATATTAGGTCACAAACCAGGGAGGTATGTTGCGATAGTCAATGTGAGGTATTCATGAATAAAAAATTAGTTCAACACTTTTCGATTGACTTATTAACGGTTATTAGTAAATTTATCTTTCGAGCTATCTTAATTACATCGGTAAAACTTTAACAAAGATTAAAACGGTAGGTGTAACTGTCTGAATATGGGAAAAAGTATTCCCAACCTTGCTAACAATGAGCAAAAAATTACGAAAATCAAAATTTATTGACTAGGTCTCCTACAAAGGAATTCTTATTGAATGTCGATATCGATATTTCATTTTGTTGAAGGAATTTTTAAACATAAACATTTTTGTTAGTTTGTTTGTCTTTAGAACATTGAAATATAAGAACACCGTGAAGGTTAATTGTAAACACGGTTTGTTACAAAATAAAAGCAAATGAAAAACTTCAAATAAGCCGTTAGGAGGACCAACCTCAAACAAAGGACACATTGGGGATGTTGTTTGCCAAAACCTTGTGTGTTTCGTGGGGTATTAAATTGAAAAAGAATATCTCCGAATACGATTCACTGTGTGAATAGCCCAAAATAAATAAGATTTTATGTGATTACGCTGCGAAAATGACACAAACTTTGTCCTATCGTTTCTATCAGTGGTACTGGGGCTCAACTTTGGGAATATTTGAAAGAGATTGTAGTTGCTTCGTTCAGAAAACCTTTGCATTCTGTTTCAACGAATTCAAATTAGTAAGCGAAGATTGATGTGGTCCAAAACATATTTAAAAAGTGATGCCATAATGAGATGGCCGACTCCTTAATCGAGCTACATGAGGTCATTTTAAATAATAATATACAACTGTGGCCGAGCAATCGAACAGCGGGATATCAAGACAAGTCAAGGAAAAAGACTTACGGCGGGGGAAATCATTTCACAACAGTTGACCATGAATGGCTGCAATAGATCGTCCATTTACTAAGCTGTGAGACACTTTTGCTTTAGACTGACGCTGTTGGATAGTGTTTTCGAATTCAAAACACGATAATTATCAAAGATAAGGCCCACAAGATCGCAAGAAAGCTTAATCCCGAAGAATGAAAAGTGGGTTGAAATCAATAGAAAGATCTCATAGCATTTTAGTCGTTTGAAAGTAATCATGATAAACTTCTTTTAAGAGAGAGTCCATTATGTTTTGTGTGTGTACGTGTGTGTGAAAACGACAAGAAAGGCCAAGACAAAGGAAAGAAAAAAACTGCCATTTCGTTTTGCATTTCGTTGTTAATTTTAGAGAGATTTTTAACGTAATGTATAAAAAATCGAAGACGAGGTTATTTTGACATGGAACGGTGTGATGAATAAGTTATGCAAGGATATCTCAGATCTCTAGATAGCGTTTGCGGTCAGACGATTTTTCTTTAGTTTTCAGGACACTGAAGTGTGTGGGTTACCATTCCTTGTACGTATAAACAACCTTGTAAGCATTTCTACTCGAGTCATTCACCACAAGACAAACGAATAAGCCGAAAAGCACCGAAAATCAAACAATACAAACTCGTTAATTACTGCGGTTGCTATAATGATCTATGATAGGGCTTTATCGTCTGACTTCATCATTACGCTTGCTTAAAACCTTAAGAGCAATCTGGAACTCAGTGCCCTTGTGCTTTCAGCAACCTGTCTTACGCTTTCAACAGCCCCTCGAAAAATCCCTGCTAAAGAATAATAGTGTATAATCTTAGTGTTTCGCAGCAACTAGAAGCCAAGTATATTGACTGATACGTTGAAGTCGATCAGGTGGTGCTCAGCTGAATGTGTAAAAGACGTAAGGTCTAGGATCAAGTCTCCGATGAGTTTAACGATCGTATTAGCATGCTTATGAGTTAATATTGACAATGTATATCAACTATATCGTAAATAGAATCGAAAAAGAAGATATTTTGGAAGCATTCCCGAAAAAAAAAGAGAGGGAAAGGAGGTATAAAAAATGGGGAAAAACGACGTAGTTTGAATTAATCAAAGATGTTTTTTCTTTCTCGTTTTAAAAAAATAGGATATATCATTATTTAGTATTGATATATTCATAGCGAAGAAAGCGAGCATGTATCCCACTATGGAAGACCTTTCAAAGTCCAGTCCCGACATATAGGCAAGTTGTGTTTATAGTTCTAAAAATAATAGGCTAGCCTTTGGAGCTAATGAAAAATCTAGCCTACTCAATAGTACAAATTGCTGTGAATGCATTTTGATTATTGTTACTATAATACCTTTTGTTCAGCTTTCAGAAGTCAAGTTGAGCTCGCTTTCGAGACACAAAGAGATCGGCGCGATAAAAGATGGCTAAATAGGAAATTTCACAGTGGATCTCCCGTTGCTCTGGGTAAAATATTTAAGTAAACATTGCCTTTCATACTGATAAAAATTGAAAATGGTTAAAAAAGAACAGCAAAATAGAGGACGGCAAGCGATAGGTTTATCGACAGGTTTCCATTAGATGTAATTACAATTTTTCAGCTGCTATTGTAGATTTTCCTTTCTTCACAGCAGTTCCCCTTTCCGTTGATTAGAATATATAAAATTTTCAAATCTCGAGTCTTTAGAATTTACTTTAGAAAAGGGAGACAATGGGAATGGAGTACAATGGATGAAACACGAATACTACAACACCTGGTCAGTATTGGCTTATACGCCTACAGTAGCATACAGTTGGATCCCCGGAGCACGTGGATAATGCTCAGCGTTGTGGAAAATTTTGAACTCAAATGTTACCTTGATTCCTTGTGTAAATGCTATTTGAGCTGTTATGTAAATATAGACTTAAAACTAGCCTACGAGACTCGATGACCGATGTGTGAATATTAAATAAGAACGCTGAATTTAAAAAAGAAAAAAAACAATACCAAGAGAAGAACAAGAGGAAAAAAACACTCATGACCCTTTTACTCCATCCGACTGTTGCAGCTTTCTCAGGAACGTTAAAAAAAATCTCTTTGAGTATTTGAAATCTTGTTGACCACCATTGTTTTTCAGGCCAATTCCACTTGAGTACGAACACTTTCTATTATAAACAGCCCCATGTTAATAGACGAGAAACGTTTTTAGTAATAAAGATTAGTGTTAAAAAAAAACTTTTATAACTTCGAGAGTATTTTCCAAAAATCGATCATACCTTGAAGAAAATAAGTAGCTAGCTTACATTATTGATCAGGAAAAACACAAATACATAAAATACGAATAAATAAATTTCTCCTAACCGTTTATATTTGTATAACAACTTTAATTTAGGGTGGATAAGAGTAGCCCTTAGCCTACTGTCGCCAAATGTAATAAATCGCCAACTATTTTAAGCGATCTGTTAGACTTTAAGACTGATGAGCCATACGTTATGTCATTGGAGAATCTAATCTTGGCTAAAAAAACTATAAAAAGGCAGTGATATATAAGAGATTTATTCCTTATTAAAAAAATATTCAGTTCATCCAAATGATGCGAAGCAAAAGTCAATACATATTAAAAACTTGAAAGAAATTAAAATTAACACCTTATATGCGTTCTTTTTTGAGCAGAAAAATTAGATTGTACGTGGTGGATAGTCTGAGTCGAAGTTTGATATTATACTGCCACGCTGATGACCAAGGGTTATGAAGAATATTAAAGCCCGTAGTTTATACGCCCGATAAAAACATGAGTAAATGCGAGATAATTTTGGCAATTGAAAGTAAAGTGCTTTCTTTTGACTATATACCAATATCGAATATTCATAAATTGAGCAACTGCTTCTTGTTGCCTGCAAATTCAAGTTAAGATTTATTCAGCTTGATCTCCTCCCCGAAAAAGCGAAGCTTATTTGTCATTGATAATATTATTTAGGCGATAGGTATGACGACTTTGACTTCTAAGCCTTAATGGACAGCCTAACTACGAACTAAACTAGAATAAATATTTTCTTGTAAAGTTAGTCAAATGTTTACCGTCGCTCGATAACTCGATAAATACAAGTAATTTCTGGTTTTTAAACACGCGAGATATATTGAAATAACTTTATCTATTCAATCTTGATTTCTCTGTTAATCTTTACGTGTAAATCCCCAGTCTTAAATATAAAATTGATTTTCGAAGGATCAAAATAATTTTAGGAGTACAACATTTTGACAAAAACTTGCGACTTTTTTCATTAAGATTTTGTCGTTAAAACCATCGATAAATCTATAAATAAATCTATTGTACAAATGGGGTCGTGTCTTATTTATGTAGCTGCAAGCACTCTAAAGTCGAAGCAATATGAAACGAAGACTGGGATTATTAAGAAGGGAGGAAGAAAGTCGAAAACGATTAATCTTTCATTTTCCTTTTCAGAAGCAACCATCCAACAAGTCCCTGATAATCAAAGTCTTATTTATGAGCACATTCACAGATAGTCTTAAATATTTGCATAAGGGCTTTGCGTACTAGAGCTTTTATGTAATTTATTTAAGTTTATCTCAAAATATAATATACATTTTGTGAAAAGAATACGTTGCCAGGCCTCACCCCGGGGGGATGTCATTTCCTTTGGCATACAATCAATCTTAACCGCTATCGTAACTAAAAATCCTACATTATACTCGCTTAATATCGCTATGAACTAAAGAGCTAAAGCTCTTGAGAACTGGACCGTTATAAAAAGAGCAAAGACAAATAAACGAAAGATTAAGATTACTATTTGCGTTGCTATCAAATCACCAAGAAACTAAGAACAACTGAAAAGAATCAGATTCTCAAACTCCACGGAAAATGCATGGAAAATGTAATTTTTGCCTCAAAGAAGTAAAATCATACTGTGTATTCTTTCTTGACGTTGAATTTTGTTGTTAAATTCTGAACGTTTGTATAAATTTTTAGTAAACAAGTTAATGAATAAACGTTTGTAAATGAGTACCTCCTTCAAAAACGAGATTTCGTTTTGCTCTTGAAATGAGTATTTTGAATGAAAAATCGGTTTTGAGATTTCTTCAGCAAACAGGTGAAATAAACTTTGATAATCTTATGCCTTCGTAAATATTTTATCAAAAAAGTAGTTTTAATTTCTGATTTTTTTCTTCTTTTACGGTTGTCATTTTTTGTGACTCAAAACTCGAGTATCTGTTTTGAAATAAACATAGATTTCTAAAGAAACCCGCGAACAAAGACGAGAAAAACAATCAACCGCTCGCCTTTGGCGATGAGAAGGAAAATATAAAATGTTCCGAAAGAGAAAAAAGAATATTGTTTTATAGTTTGTTTTTGAAAATATTTTTGGGTGCGTTGTTTTAGACTATCAGTGATTTAAGTTATAGTGGAGCGTATACGAAAACAATGACGGCGGACTCTAAAACAAAGGAAGGTTTGCCACAAAAAATCGACCTCACTTCCAACAGAGAAAACAATTTCCCCACGTAAAAAAAGCTTTTGACCGCATAAAGAACCTTTACAGCAATCATGTGGCGTCAACTGCTTACATCATTTAGCTTATTTAGGTTGAAGTGTACCGCGTGGCCCACAATGAATTTTTAAAGATTGACGAAGAGTTCAATGTGGATTGGTGCCTCAACACTGATTGTTTGTATCCGCTGAGGACATTTCAAGTTTTTTCAATAGAAAACACACATACAGTTATGTTGGGCTTAATTAGCCCGGCCGTTATCAATAGGTATTACTGTTTAGAGGGCCAAACTGTCGACTTGATCACAAATTAATTCGTTTTACGACCAAACAAACAATCTTCACCTCACAATGGACCTATTTTCTGACCCTTGGAAAACTAGAGCTTAACGTTGACAGCATTTCAAAGACATAATCCTCGGCAAAACTTCGTTCTTATTTAGCTTGCGGAAAAACGTCCTCACACGAACCGTGTGCGTTTGATGAACGGTTCAAGTTGTGAATTATTGTTTTGACGAATGGCTGTGTTCATCTTCCGGCTAGTTTGCCGATCACATTTGCGATAAGATAGCGAAAAAATTGAAAATAACTTTTCGCCTCTCGAGTATGATAGCGTTTTGCGATAGTGCAATCATTAGAATAATAAAAGTACAATACAATTCACTTGAAACTGTCAGTCTTTGAAAGATCTAGTCGTGGTGACTCCACGTAATTGCTTTTCAGCGGTTTATGCCTTCGCCGCTTCATGAAACGATCGATAATTCGCTTTTCTGAACGAACAAATCTAGGTGATTTCTTGTGGGTACATCTTTAATTTAAAGATATGTTTCTCATAAATGATCCTATTATGTCAGTCATTCCATCTTCTTTGATGGCAATATTTCCATTCCCTTAGCGGAACCTCTTATGAAAACACCTTTTCAACACTCTTATTCATGAATTACCAACATAACTAGGGCCTCCTTTGAACATAATGTTAGCAAACAAAAGATTATTATAAAAAAGGAAATAAAACTTGTTCATAAAAGACATTTATTCTTCAGTTTCCTCTAACGCCTCAAGCAATAAATCTGCCTAACCATAAACTTTGGAATTGGAAAATGCAAACGACGGTCATCCAACGATAAGTAATGAAAAATCTAAAGCACAGAAATGAAATCTGTGTCGTTATCCTAATTGGTCAAATCGCCAAGAAAAACTTCAATAACTTCCCTATTTAGATGAACATTAGCAGAAAACACGTTAGCATCGATGGAAAAGATTTGCGTCAAGCTATGGGAGGCCTATCAGAGATCTGTTTGGAGGGACCAAATGCTGGTGCCGCGACTCTTTTTTGTGTGTTTATGTCAAAATTTCTTTTGTAGTTACCAATTTCAGTGGCAAGACAAAGCATCTCGTAAGCAGGAGGTATTCTTATGCTAAACGACTGAATAAAAGGCCTGATAATTGATCATTTGTAAGGCAATTCGCTTATGAAAATGACAGGGACACGGACAGAATCGGATGTGTAGGTCATATTTACTTTACCGTATTTTCAATATAAATTAATAATTCTCACGAATTAGTTGAATATTAACAATTTGTTTGCTGAGTTCTGACCGAATGTCGGAGAGCACTCTAGAGCACGTAGCCGTTAAAATTAAATCCTACAAAGAAAAAAAACATAGTAATTATTGTTAGAGTCAGCGTGCTATACAAAACCCTTTGAAACGCTAAGATATCTGAATTTCTAATGTATTGTTCCCAAACAATAGGACTTCAATTGGTGCCGAAAATACAAAAGTGGATCTATTGTGCAATTCCAATACGAGGATAGAAATGTATTTACAAAATCTAAATATCCCTTTGAAGAACCAATCAAAAAAATACACCCTCAATATACAATTCTTTGCGGGCCACTCCAAGGGAAATTTTCAAATATAACATCCTTAATTCTAATTGGATGGCCTTTTCAGTAAATGACGTGTTGAGAAGATTTTTGAATACAGGACACGACTCAATTACTGCACACGCATGCTCTTGTTTTGGTGTGGTTTGATGTTACCGCGCTGCCGACATCAGGCTTACTCCAGTCTAAGCTAAGCCACCAACGAGAAAGGATCTCTTCTCTGACCACCTAGAATTTCCTGGGAGATATATAACTGACGACTAGGGAAAACCTTCGTGTGATATGAGTTTGACCAAAGCTATGGAGCATGTCAAGCGGCCAATGAACGCATTTATGGTGTGGTCCCGTGAAGAGCGCAGAAAAATTGCCCAAGAAAATCCAAAGATGCATAACTCGGAGATAAGCAAGCGACTTGGAACGGAGTGGAAACAACTAACGGATGACGACAAGAAACCTTATGTTGAGGAAGCCAAGAAGCTAAGAGCACAGCACATGAAGGATTATCCAGACTACAAGTACCGACCCCGACGAAAGCCTAAATCATTGCTGAAGAAGGCTGATAGGTATCCTTTCCACTTGCCTTGCATCCCAACTCCTGAAGAAATGGCCAAGTGTGCCTCACTACCTTCGACGACGTCTTTGATGACTGATAGTTACTCGACCATCGGCGGAAAAGCCCGCTCATTTCTACCTGTTTCTACGCCGTATCCCTACGACATCAACAGTCTAACTTCTGTAAGCCATGCGTCACTCACAGGCTCGAGGATAGGCGAGCGTGCTTTAGAAATGCCGAGTGCCATTCGACCTGACATTCTGTCCGGCGGACAATTGTACCAACATAGTATGTATCAAAGTGGACCACCAAACAATTCAGCTTTGATGAACGCCCCTGGAGTCTCAGTTCATCCTGGTGGCCAACTAAGTCCACACTCGCATCTCCATGCTGTACAAGGCGCGAATGGACAGTATTCTTTACCTTGTAACTGCTCTTGGCAGCCGCAGGACGTTCGAAGGCCAGTTGCATATTTGTTACTCTAACTTTGAACATTTCTCGACCCAAATCTATTTATCGAAATGTTGTTCTATGTATTTATGTACTCAAGTATGACCAATGCCCGAGAACACCTCGTGTAAATGATTGTAAAATGAACATATTTTTATTGCCAAGTATACACGAGTCGATAATACTTGATTTTCTTTCATGAATTGACGAAGACATGCTGAATTTGTCTAAGGAACTGTTGGAATAATAAGCTTTTTAAGGATGTACAAGTATAACTGACGACTGCTTGAGCTCTTGCTTGAGTAAATCGTGTCAAGAATTCACAGATTACCAAAGCTTACTCTGTGAATATTAAACAATTGGAGCAATTTTTAATCATTTCGATGGGTTAGTGGCTTCTTTGCCCGTCTTTATGGCTCGACTGATCACTGTTTATAAGAGACTAAAGCCATACTATATTGACAGAAAGTGAATATCATTTGTAATTTGAATTTGACAAAACTAACCTAATGTTGCTAGCCAGTTGACACATAAAAATTAGCAGTCAATGAAACTTAGTTTGTTTTTCTATTTGAGCTGGGATGGAGTTGAGAGCGATATATTTATACTTGGAAAGGTTCTTCGAAAGAGAACTAGACATTTGATGCATATGAACTCGGTAGTCCTGACGAAACTTTACCCTACAAAGACCACTAAAGCCTCGCACCTTCATTATTAAAAGGTGTTAAGTATCTGAACGTGGTTTATATAAGCGCATAGTTGTGCTGCTTGGATATTTTAAACTCCCCGGGATCATAGCGTTTGAACCGTAAACGTAGATTACCACTTGAAATTGTCTATCATTTGCAATTCTAGTAGCAGCGCTTGATCAGAAGAGAAAATTGTTTCTGTTAAAACCAAGCTTGCTCGTAGAATAATTTCACCGTAACACCAAACACACGGTATCCCGCTAAGAAAATTATTTCCTGAGCGCGCAACTATACAGCGGAAGTCAGTGTAATCTTCTTTCTATTTGCTATATTCTTTAGAGGTGGTTGTGGCGTTATTGAAGAGTTAACAGAGCTTTTCGTGCGCCTCGAGTCGATTCCAGCTGATGCTAAGAGCAAGCCCTGTGCGCATTGAAAATCAAGGATCCGACTAGATGATAATTATACAAAAGAAATAGTTGAACAAGAGGCGAGAATAACAACATAATCAAAAATACATGAGTTGATGAATGAAAAGGATGACATAAATAAATAAATAGACGATCAGGAGAAGATAAAATGAATAACAATAGTGAACGAATTACAATTGTCTTAATACCTATATCACCATAACAATAGATTACATCAACAACAGACAATAAGTGAATAGCGGCAAGAGAAAGACCTAGGTAAATAAACCAAACCAAGAATGAAAGGAATGGTCCGCGATGGGCGCGAAAGTGATGAAAACAAGCTTGTATGCTTATAGTATGTTTATCAATGCTTAAGTGAAATACGTCGATAACAATCGTTTCAAAGATCCTACCGCTTAACCTGCATCTTACATAAATATCTCTCCAAAATGAGAGAATCATTTCCAAGCCGAGACAATTTACTCATTAAAGAGAGGAGATTGAAATAAAGAAGTTTGCTGAGTTTCCATGTAACCGAACTCTCTTGAATGAATTTGTCAGCACTTTTTAACGAAAGAAAGTTGGAGCTTCAAATGCTTTAGACAGATGGCTGCAACTTCTTTTATGAGGTTTAGATAAGAACAGAAAAGAGACATTTATTTGGCTTAAAGAGGCAGAGTTTCTGATGGAAATCGAAAATCCCAATTATCTCTGTATTGTCTTAACAGTACACTATAACTTATTTGTAAAACAAGCCTAAACGGATCCCTCTTGTAGTTAAACTTTCACGGTTCTGCCGATCCAACAACTCAAAAAAACTGTCGGTAAATTGTCCTTCAATTTTTGGTACACTTTCGGGGTATATTGCTGCAGAATTTCCTTAGTATTGTATGTAGTATGTATGTATGTATGTATGTATGTATTTATTTATTTATTTATTCTTTCCAAGCGGTAGCGGCCTCTACCAAAACGATCGCGGGCTTTTCTTCAGCACACAAGATAACACCCAATGATTGAATAAAAAGGAAAGCGTAAAAAACGATAACAGTCGGCAAACACAGTTTTTATATATGCATTCTATGGCGGCCTTATTAACTATTGAAATACTTTATCATTATTACACTTTCTCTTGTGTAGGTTTTTCCTATTTATTAAGACTTTTTTTTTCTTTTTCTTTTTTGGATTCTCGGCAAATCTACTGTTTGGCTGTTTCGATTTCGGTGCGTCGTATGTCGGAAAATGATTTAATTTTCGTCAAATCCCGGCCACCTCAATGGTCAGGTCTCATTTACAAATTATAGAATATATCGTAAAGTGATTTGTTTTAAATTTATATTGTAAACATCAAAACTGGCTAACTTTCATATTCGCTTTTCCACGTAATTCCTGCCTTGATTTTTGACGAAGCAATAGGAATCTTGATCGAAATTCTGTGATTATTTTCGTTTCCGTGAAATTGTTAGTTTTTTTTAGTAATTTGCGAGAATAGAAAGAGAATTAAAGCCTACACGAATATTTTGATAATCATAAGAACCTGTATGCGATTGTTATGAAGGCTTTTTATTCCTTTTTTTCACTTCCTTTTTCGATTCATAAGTCGCTTTTAAAAACCAACAAAAAGAAAAAAGAAAAGTCTTTTGCTTTGTCTACTCTTTTTTATCGGCGGAAAACAGAAAAGAAAAGGAAAAGAAAAAGAAAAAAAAGAAAGTTCATTTGAGTAATCTTATCTCTGTTATTTAAAGGATAAAGCTTTTTATTATTAATTTTGGAATTTTTTCACAATGTCTATAAATTGTTCCTCTAGACAGATGGTTCGAGAAGTAGGAAAGGTTTGGAAAATACGTTGCTTTAACCCACCGCCCGCCGACATGAACACTTTATTACTCACATAACAAAAGCTCAAAATGAGAAGAGCTTGGCGTTTGATTCTTACAAATACAGCAATTACTCAATAGTGATAATATTAGAACAATAGCTTCATAGGAATCAGTAGACTTTGATTCATAACTCCCTTATTCCTTAAAAAATGTCAAATAAAACATAATTGATAAGGGAGAGTAAGTTAGATGGCATTGACCGATGTCCAATCGGTTGGGATGATAAATTATGCAGGAGCTTATACTATTTAATGAAAAAAAATCTCTATTACGATTTGAAAACTGTCCCAAACAAAAAGGAGAGGTCCTTGAGGACTGCAAACACTAAAACTTTGTAAAAAGGTTTTGTCAAGATGTCTCTACATTTCTTTGTTAACTTTGTTCATTTCATGTTAAGTTTATTGGGAATTAAGACTCAGAAACGTCGGGTTCATTTGAGCCAAGTCGAGAAAGTGACATTTGAAGGATTTTTTATAATCATTTCACAAAACTGCGAATTCGAGCTAATAACTCCATGAAAAGACACCGACAAATATTAAGGGACTTCGAATTGATGATGAGACGTCTCAGTCATAAAGGTATTGTTTGGAAACACGAAGTAATAAAACCAAACTAGCTCTGTTAGACTGTTTGTTTCATTCTATGACTTTTACACCTTTAATTTCCAATAACACATATTCTAGAATTTTAACAAAACAACCGTTTGATGTAAGAAATGAAAATTTGGCCTCTCAAAGAACCTATTCAATCAAGCACTAGATTAAAAATACTCCTATTGTGGTAAGTCTTATTGTTTATTTAGGTTTAATGCAAGTCTCAAGAGTTACTAGCCCATACTAGAAAAAGATTCGTCTTTCGAAACCGCCTCTTAGGTAGTACATTCTAATTAGTGCATATTCATATTTTGCTTTCTTTCTTTTTTCAATCACTTCATGAATCTAAAAAAAATTCTTTCAGAATTCTCCCCGCGTCTGCTGTAAAACAGAAGTTTTGAAAGTAAGTTCTATGAGAGCTTTCAATATTTGATGAATTGCGTACAGATTTGTCATTGAAACTCGATAATCCACTTCTTAATATTCTAAAAACTAATTCTTGTTATTCCAAACCAAGCTTAGGTTAAGCTTTAATGTCCTACTATTTGTATTTGTATTTTTTCTATCGAAAAAGAAAAAAGAATAATAAATAAAAATCCAATTGCATTCTCAGATTCCGAATATTCAAACTTCCTAAAAATGGATTATTTTAATATTCAAACATTTGGGTTAAGTTCTTATTTTAATAACTTTGTTCAAAAATGATCCAAAATAGAATACCGAAGACGACTTAACATTAAACTAATATTGGAGTTTTATTTTAGAATTTCTAGCAGAATGATATAATACTTTTTTTTCAGAACAAGTTCAAGGCCATTAGTATCGGCTTAATCTACAATAAATGTAAGAATATAAAACTTAACAATTGACAAAAGATTCGACTCCGTATACTGAAAAGATTAACCTTAAAATGTAATCCTCCAGTTCAAATTTGGTTACCTTGGAAATACACGTTTTAACCGAATCAGAAATAATGGCCCTATTATTCAATGCTCTTGCGATTTTAGGACCTAGAAATACAAAAATACAACTATTTGAAAGTAAATTTGAATAAAAATACTTCTCTAGTTTAAACATTTCTGTATGGTCGCGAGCGGCCGCTTCGACTCGGTGAGACTTGTTTAGGGAGTGCCCCCTCTTTTTGAGGATGCAAAAAAAAAAAAAAAAAAAAAAAAAAAGAAAACACACTTTCCCTTCAAGTTGAAATTGAAATCTTGACTAGCAAATTCTTTTAACTGAGTTCTTTGTTTCAGAGCCTTTACATTTCTAAGGGATTTCTGTACGTGACTGGGTTTGGAGAAGACTTCCCTCTGAGAGACTGCCAATTACCCAAGAAATCATGAAGCTTTTCAATAGTTAGGTCATTTGATAATAACAGATTATGTTGGAATTGTTCTATATGACAACAGAGAGCACACCGCTTATTTTGTCTTCCTGTTTATATCCCAGGAAAAAATCAACTGCTCGTTATTCGATCGTAATTATTTCAAAAATCAACCTGCTATTATTTGAAGCTGTAAGAGGTAGTGGGGCAATGATAAACAGCCTCGAGACTATAAATAACAATAGTGATCCTTCTCAATTTTCAATTTCATTGTATTCTTCTGTGAGGGATAAAAACCAGACTACTAATTTTGGAGATCGAAGAAGAACAAGTAGGGATGCATTAAGATAAATTAACTGGTACTTTTTCGTTTTGGTTTTGACAGATGGACAGAAGATGTTCTCCCTGCCAAAATGATTTACTCGAAGAGGGCGAAAACCTCATAACTTTTAAGGATGTCAGTGTCAAATAATTTATTGTTGATTAAATATCAACAAAAGGGGTTTTAGATTCCGCTTGGTTTACTGATTACGATCCTTTGTTGTACACTAAAAAACAAGAACTTCTCGAAACTTCCTGACAATGAAGTATTTTGACAACGCATTTACGACAGCCAAAACAGATGAAAAAAGATTCGTTCAATGTTCTATTCGTTGCTTAAAGGAATAGTAATTCGTGTTTGGTCAGTTTTGGTGCGGGCGGGAAAGAAAAGTTTTTTTCCCCCGTATTTTATTTATTTATTTATTTTTTTTTAGGGGGGCGTTTGAATCACTTACAGCTGCCGGCCCGGTGTTTGTCAGTTAGAGTCGAGGCAGCTAGCAAACCGAGGCAGAGTAGTTCTGTTCTTGTCATCCTAAACGTAAGGAAAAAAAAGAAACGCGCCAAACAACTTTCGCGATTTTAGTTAAAACAAACAAAAAACTTCCCAGAGAATGTTATTTACGAATAAACAGGTATTTTAGTCGTGTCAGAATTATTAAGAAATGTAACTAGGTTACTTACTAATCGTAATTTTAAAACTGAACAAATTTAAGTTTGAATATATATACACACACACACACACACTGCAATTTTTTTAACACACAATGAGAAAATAATATTAGTTTTAAATTATAAATGTCGCACACGCATTTGTTTATGTTGAGATGACTGGTAAACAGAACTAAGCCAAGTAACCCGTTTGCGAAAATGAAGCCGGGTTATCTATCTGTCTTACATATTCCATACTCTATATTCTATAACTTTAGGGTTCTAAAAATGATAAGTCAATTCTAAACTAAATCAATCGCTCTTGGAAACCATGCCTCTTTTAAAAGTTGTGTTCAAGTTTCCGGTTTCTTTTTGTTAACGTACCCAAAGAAAGGTTCATTCCAAATTTAACCCACGCGGTTCTTTTTACTAACTACTCCCATAACTGTTCTGTTCCAGACTATACGAGACACCTAGTTTTCACGTTGCTTAAGAACATCGTATTGCTGTATTGTTGTTAAATTTCAGTGTTACGTTCTCAAAGGATGACCCCATGCACTCAATGACCGTTCAACGATTTAAACACTAATTCAGTACGAAAAACACTGTTATCAACATGGACCTTGTATTTAAAAATTATGAATAAATTATCTAATTATATAGATATATATATCGATAACTACCTATAACCATAAACAATATATACTATGATATAAAGACCATTTTGTATGTATAAACTAGAATCGAAAATTAATACGGAGGTTATTATTTTACTTGAAAACAAAACATAAGAACTGAGGAACTATAAGATAAAAAATCAATTATAAATTAATAAGCTACTACGAATAAGAACTGAAGAGCCATGATAATAAAACGACTTGTTAAGCAGTGGCTTCAGCTTGTACATGGGGCTGCCTAAGGCGGTGATTCTATCAACAACTTGTCTGTTAAAACATCGCGCGCTTAACAAGAAAACTGACACACTTCCTGATATAAAACCAAGTTTTCCTTAGTAAGACGTACACAAACAGAGAAATACGAGAATATGGATTCTCTGTACTGCTTCAGATTTCGTAATTCCCCTTTTTTTCGTGACGAAAATTGATAAGAAGTTGCACTAACTACTCTCTGGACTCTCCAGACCTCTCGTGAACAAACTCGCCAAGTCTCTAGCACTTCCATAAAGGGGCTGAGAATTCCACTTCAAAAATACTGTAATTGGTATACTAACTGAATTGGCTGTCTTTGACTCGAATTCACCCCTCTTAATCACTATTGTGTCATTTGATTTATTGCAAAAATAGAACGACAAAATATAACGGAAATCCTTCATCGTATAACCTATATCATGCTAACGCATGCACAGTAGTCATGCCTTGAATACAGCAGATTCTTAGAGGTACTTGAAAGTCAATCATCAATTCAAGTGGGTAAGCAGATAATACTGGGTGAAACACTCCAGTTTCATGACAAATACTTTGAAAGGAAGATAACTCTTAAAATACTCGTGAATAGATCTCAATTTTATTCACTTGAACTAGCGATTATAGTTTAATGAACATCAGGGAAACGTTGTTGATCAGTGACAAAAAGGAATACATATGGACAGACAGACAGAACGACACAGAGAGAGAGAGAGAGAGAGACCAGACAGAACAACGTTAAACGGAGATGCAGATATACTGACAGACAGACCGAGACCAACACTGGTTATGCAGTTAGAAAGACCAGACCGACTGAGTCACTGACAGACAGAACCAACACTGGCTATGCAGACAATAGAGGTTTTGCATGACCACGTGACGGCAGCCATGTTGCATGGCAGAACAATAGAATCTCCTTCCCCTAAGGGATTGAATTCTTTCTGGCTCATGTAAAACGATTTTAATGTTCCTGCCATGCAACATGGCTGCTGTGCAAAACTTCTATAAAGACCAGACTGACTGACAGAGAGACAGACAGACCAACACTAGCTATGCAGTTAGAAGGACGAAACTGACTGACTGACTGACAGACAGAACCAACACTGACTATGCAGACGCAGACACTAAAGACAAGACGGACTGACTGACAGACAGACAGACAGGACAACACTGGCTATGCAGATGGAAAGGCCAGACAAACTAATGGACAGGCAATTCAGAAGATTAGAAGAGAAGATAGATATACGAGGCTACTTGAAGTCAGGATGCTGCCAAAAATAAATGACAAATATCTATCTACTGTTTTTATCATTTGACTAAATGATGAACTGACCTCTTAGTTGCAGAATAACTGAGTCAGGAAATTATTCTAATTTTCTATTCCTTCCCCATTTGAGTACGTCAGTACCAGAACCAGCCATACACCCTTGGGGTGTACAGCCCTCCCCTCTAAGGACATGAAAGTGCCCTTCTGAACTCCTGTTCCCCTATTACATGCCCCATTTACTTGCAAATACTACAAATACTATGGTTTCACTCTCCCCCCCAGAAAAAATCTGAATCTACCCGTACTGCAGCCTCAAACACTATGCAGCCTGTACCTAAGCTCCATTTGCTACTTAGAGCCTGGATATGAGGTTGATACCAGAGGATTCAGTAATTTTTGAAGTATAGGGCCCTCTTGAAAAATAGACAGTTGTGTTCTGCTCTAGATTAATATCAATGATTTAATATTAATGATAAAAAAGTAGCTGTAATGCTATAATGTGTGTATCCTCTGGATACACACATTATAGAAAAACAATGTCTCTTCATACTTATAGGTGGTTTGCAATCATTCCAAAGAGAAATGAGTAATGGCTGTTAGTATTGAGTCCAAAATGAGACATTCTTTTGTTTCAAGAATCATGCACAAGTGAGATCTTATTACCTTCATTTTCATCTCAAGGACTGGCATTTATAATATCTGCCATTTGTATGACATAACTACCATGTTGGATGATATAACAAAAGAAATGAAGATTAAAAATTTTAGTGCTGTCATCCAACGTGGTAAGTATGCAGTCATATGCAAACCAATAATAACATACTACTCAATATTTTGTTTATGCATGAGAGAATGTGAACTCCAACTCCCCCCAAACCTGAGACAAGGTGGGGATTTATAAATATGCTCTCAAATAATGACAAATTCCCCTTACCCTGGGAGTTATATTTAGCTATAAAACCCCCACCACCTGGGGACAAAAAATCAAAATAAATAATGTTATACTAGTAGTAAGATCAGGCAAAATTTGAATAAACAAAGACATGAAGTTTTTTTTGTGATTCAAAAGTATAAAGATTAGCTTCCAGTGTAACTACTCAAATAGATTTGCATGACAAAGAACTCACCTTTTCAGACGCCATAGACTATATTACTAGTCTGCATTAGCAGTGCATTCTGGAACTGTTATCCCAGTCACATAACACCGAACAAAAGAACCACATACCATGACATCTTTTGTTCGGTGTTATTTAACTGAGATAACAGTCCCAGAATGAACTGCTGCAGCAGTCTAGTGATATAGTCTATGTTCGGCATGATTAAGATGGACTACTGCTGGCTTAACAACTACAGGCTCATGATGAATCCCCAACCATGACACCTACCCTGGGGAGGGACAATATACCAAAGCTACCCAATCCCCACCCCCTGGGGAATAATTTCCTACATTTTCCCCACTAAACCCCACCTTGTCCCAGGGTTGGGGTTCACATTGACTCATGCATTAGCTTGTATCCATCTATGGTCTTTTCTCTTACCACTTAAAAAGTAAACTTGTAAAGTGACAAAATAAATTCACAAATGCATCTATCAGTGGCTTCCCTGAGGGGTCAACCCCTGCGCTGACCAGGGGAATTGTAAAAGGTCTGACACAATCTTGATGATTTTCCCCAGGGGTGGGGGAGTTATCCTTCTCAAAGTCCCCTGGTTAGCATTTTCCATGACCTACAATCTCCCGTCATTTTGCAGTAAGCCAGAAAAACAATTTCTTCATATTCCCCACCCCAACTTTTCAACCATAAAACAAAGTCGAGCATTTCCCGACCCCAAGGCAATGTTTGCATCCAATCTCCCTGTATTCTCCCAACTATCTCCGTGGTTAGCCAGGTGCATAACAACAACGTAATCTTCGTCTTTCATATGCAAATCGCACTTTTTAAAAAGATATATAAGAAAAATACAACTTACTGATGCTAGTTCTTGCTTGTATCATGCACAGGGACGCATAAAGCATAAATACACATCGTCTCTTTGAAGATTTTCCATTAATCAAAAGATTTTCAAACAAATCGAAACAAGCAGCCAAATTACGTGAGTTTCACATAACTTTTGCCATTCGGGTTCCGAACTTAGTTCGGAAATTCCGAAGGTTGGCGCGACTTCGGAATTTCAAACGAACTTTCGGTTTGAATTTCTGAACTTCCTGCCGAAGTTGCGACCTTTGTTCACTTGATTCGTTTAAGTTATGGATCCAAATATATAAAAAAATCTGGGGACCCAAAAATTTACGCATACCTATATATTTTGACAAGCTGTCACCGCTTCTGATCTTATCTCGCTTTATCGTGTGTATGTGCGTTTTACGGCTGATTACAGTCAAAGGACATGAAGCGTGCCCCTCTAGACTGCATTAATGATTCCATTATTCGAATATTGAGTTGATTAT